>JAJQKJ010002194.1:0-90034 GCA_029574335.1 Rana kukunoris
TGGATGCCCTTGGCGTGGTTGGCTCCGATTTGGTACCCGACCAGCAATGCAACCCTCTGAGCCCGGACAGCTGTGGTCACCCCCAGGCGGGCCAGGAACTCTCGGCTTTTAGACGTTCATAGTCTTTGATGTGCTCAGCTGGGAGGTCAATAATAGGCCTTTTTTGTGGTCACCAGTGAGAAAAGGGGAATAAATGAATCGGCCCATTGGTCCCGGGCCATGCTTCTCTCTCTGCTATATCCTTTCAAAGGTGGTCAGAAAGGCTTCCACGTCATCGCTGGTGTTAGTTTTTGCAAGAAATGGCTGGCTCTAACAGACACTGGGTTGCTAACGGCAACGGCCGATTGCTCTTGTCCCTGAGCCAGCCGCTGTACTGCCTCCTGCAAGGCAGCCACCTGTGCTTGAGTGGACTCTGCTGGGCTGTAAACTGGGCGGCTAGCAGCCGCGTGTTTTTCCTGCTGCGCAGCTATACCTGTGCCAGGCCTGCTGCTGCTGAGCCATCGCTTCCTCATGGCGACGGTTGGCGTCTGCTGACGCTTGCTGCTGGGTCACGGTGGCTTGTGCCAAAGCCCTAATGACCTCTTCCATGTCGTTGCGTGCTGTTTGTAATGTCTGGGCTGACTTCACCCAAGACATGCCATAAGTACACTGTCTTTTTAAATGTCAGTTTTTTTTTTAAACGGTTTTGCGCCTGCAAATGCACTTTGCCCGCATTCCTCCACCATTGTGAACTTGGGGGTTCTTTAGCTCAGCGAGACAAGTGCGTAAACCGTGTCAGTAAAGCAAAGGGTCTTTATTGGCGACCAAAACAAAGCAAAACAAAATAATGCTTTCTTCAGCACAAAAATGTCACAACAAAAGTCCTGCTTGTTTCCAGCATAAATTAGATAAGTCTTTCTTCAGCACAGCAAAACAACCAAAAGAAAGGCACATACGTTTTAGTAAGAAGTCCTCCAGTCCTTCCCTGCAGACACAGCTTCACTTCCAAACTACTACACCCTCTGTCAGGACTTCCTTTCCTTTTAACTCACTTCCTGGAAGTGGTTAACCCCTTGTGTGCCTGAAGCCAGGGGTCAGAAGGGGAGGCTCTCTTCCCTCCCAATTGTCGCTTCAGAGCCTCCAAAATCCTGGACCCAAATATCATTAAAAGAAGACAAATGACAGAGAGGACTTTAAGCCCGTCTCTCTGGATCCATTTTATCTGTCCGGAACTCTCACCCCTTTGGGTGACCTCCTGAACCAGTGCTTAAAGGGACCAGATTCCAAAAATTGGCGCTATGTAGTGTCCATCCAGGACCCATCCCTGGCGTCCTGTACACTACATACACTTATAAATGCCCAAATTGTAACCATAATTCCGTTTCTTGGGCGGGGTCACACATATTGTTCCAGATGTGATTGTGCATATGTGTTTACACTTATTTTGTTGCGTTTTTATGTTTTCAGTGCGTTCCAGTGCTTTTTTTATTTTATTTTGACACTTTGATCTCAGATCAATGTGCATTCTGGTGCATTTATGGTGTATTTACATGAGTTCTGGTGCATTTACATGTGTTTTGCTGCCTTCCAGATGCGTTCCATACAAAAAAAAAATCGGTGGGTTCTAGTTTTGTTGACTGCACTGGAACTGACTGCACTGGTGTGAACTAGATCCATTTAAATACATGGTAAACAATGTGCAGGTGTTTTTGATGCAAATTAAAAATGCACTAGACTGCATCGGATTTGAACAAGCCCTTTGTTTCCGTATAATGGGTCGACACAGTTCTCTGCAAGAAACTCTGCTTCCTCACGACCTCAATCTTTATTTAATAAATGTTGACCATATTTAATTTCATTATGTCTGCTATACCCCTCTGCCAATCCCTCCATTGGCTGCCACTCAGCCAACAAATTAAATTCAAGATACTAACTATAACTTACAAAGCCATCCACAACCTGGCCCCCAGCTACATCACTAACCTAATCTCAAAAGACCAACTTAATAGTTCTCTTTGCTCCTTCCAAGACCTCCTGCTCTCTAACCCCCTTGTCACCTCATTCCATGCTCGCCCTCAGGACTTTTACAGAGCCTCTCCCATCCTCTGGAATGCTCTACCCCAATCTGTCTGACTTTCTCCTATTTCATCCACATTCAGACAATCCCTGAAAACTCATCTCTTCAGAGAAGCCTATCTGGCCCCCACCTAACAACTGTACATTTATTTTCTCCATAAGCACATCCCCCACAGTTATTATCTCTTGTATCGCTTGACCTTCCCTCTTATATTGTAAGCTTTGAGGAGAAGGGCCCTCTCATTCCTCCTGTATTAAAGTGTATTGTACTTGTACTGTCTACCCTAAGTTGTAAAGTGCTGTGTAAACTGTTGGTGCTATATAAATCCTGTATAATAATAATATTAATAATTAGGTGTATGGTAAAATTATCATCATAATGACATAAAATTATTCTATCCCCTGAAAACAACAAACAGTCTTCCCAATAGGATTAGGCCCATGCCCTCAATCTTATTGATATTGCAGGTCTTCCACATATTGCAAAATATTTGCTGGACTCTGCATCCTCCTCCCAGCCTCGGCTGTCTGTCTATTTTAGATGCGTATTTTATTTTTTTCTATGTTTTTACAATTGTATATTCTTTGATTGACCCTTTTTGTTGATCTAGTTCTCATACTTTGTTAGTTTATTTTGAGCAGGAGAAAGTATAACGGTTTGCCTTTTTCCCTACTGTCAGCAAAACGTTTGCTTTAAATTTACACTTTCCCTCTCACCGTCATTCATCAGTATAGTACACAAAGGAAAGCTTCAGGGAATACTGGTCATGTCACAGTGAGTTACAGCTTGTTCTGACATGACAAAACACAATAATTATAAAAGGAAACAAACAATGCCCCAGAAAGCACACACTGTAAAATATGTTAGGTTTATTGAAGTCTCAGATTGTAACACCAGCGCACAGTATGTATCATGCACGTCACACCTTCCATACACAGCTAGAGGTCAGATTTGCAGTCTTAGCTGAGCCTAAGACAATTTTCTTTGCTGTTCTGCACTTATCAGTATGCTTGTCTCGTATTCCTCTATATCACATTTTCCACTAATTTCTCTATATTTACTTTTTGTCTTTCAGTAGAAAAGAAAGATGGAAGATAATTAAAATCTATGCTTATAATGTAAAAGAACAAAACTCCATATTTACCAATTTTAAAGACCAGCTAGAGGCTCAGCAGCCACCCACCTCCAATAAATCTCCCACCCCATGAAGCACCTGCAATTCAATTTTTTAAACTACATACAATATTTGTAGCTGTCTTCCAGATGCATGCATTATGCCCAGAGCCATTCCTCTTCTTCGAGGTCTGAGGTAGAAAGTTTGAAATGCTGCAGAGAATGTTGCTTACAAAGTAACGTTGTCTTCAGCGATTCTGATGATGCACTTCTGGAGCTCATAAGAAGGGGACGTGGGGTGGGAAGAAGCAGTTATGTTGATATATAGAAATGTTTCTTGGAGGACTTGGGAAAAGATGTGAAGAAGGCCATTGAAAATAATAGTAAAGATCTAATCATGCATTTGGTGTACAGTAGGGATGAGCTCCACGTTCGATTCGAACATTGTCTGTTCGTACGTTTGACGAAATTCGAACAAAACGGGTCGTTCACGCCAAATTCGAGTGACGCTCAACGGCCCTTAATTCACTGCGGCATTGCGCGCTGATGATTGGCCAAACATGCACTATGACCCTGCATGCTTGGCCAATCACAGCGTGCAAAAAACGGAGAGCCATAATTGGCCAAAGCCAGGGTGGCTTTGGCCAATTATGGCTGAGGCCTTTAGCACACGCCCCACACTATATAAGGCCACCTGCTGGGCAGCCCCGTGTAGTGTGTTGCGGTTGTTAATGAGAGCAGTCAGAGAGACAGAGAGATAGTCTTTTTATATAGCTAAATAGAGCAGGCAGGCTAGTCAGTTTAGCTTAATTTACAGTGTGTAGAGGATATATATCCACTTCCTGCCCAGTCAATAGGAGATTGACGGCCGGGAAGTGGTTATGAAATCGTGACTGGACGTTGTCCAACGTCCTACACGATTTCATGCCACGCGCGCCCCTGGGCGATCGGTGATGCGGGGTGTCAGTCTGACACCCTGCACCTCCGATCTCGGTAACGAGTCTCCGGCTGAGGCTCGCTACCACGTGATCAGCCGTGTCCAATCACGGCTGATCACGATGTAAACAGGAAGAGCCGTCGACGGCTCTTCCTCACTCGCGTCTGACAGACGCGAGTACAGGAGAGCCGATCAGCGGCTCTCCTGACAGGGGGGGTTCGTGATGATTGTTTATCAGCGCAGCCCCCCCCACTCGGATGCCCACACTAGACCACCAGGGAGTGCCCACACTGAAAGGGCTAAAGTAAAATAAAAATAAAAAAAAAGGGGGCAAAAGAAAAGTCAGGATTTTTTTATTAAAACATGCCAGTAAAAAAATAAAATAAGGGTGCCAGTCAGTGCCCACACATGGGCACTGACTGAAAACATAGATTCATCAGTGCCAACCCTCAGTGTCCATCAGTACCCATCAGTGCCACCCATAAGTGCCGCCTATGAGTGCCCATCTGTGCCGCCTATGAGTGCCCATCTGTGCCGCCTATGAGTGCCCATCAGTTCCCATCAGTGCCCCCTATGAGTGCCCATCAGTGCCGCATACCAGCGCCACCTATCAGTGCCGCCTCATCGGTGCCCATCAGTACTACCTCATTGGTGTCCATCAGTGCCACCTAATCAGTGCCCATCAGTGCCGCCATATCAGTGCCTGCAATTGAAAGAGAAAACGTACTTATTTACAAAAAAGTTTTTGTCTTTTATTAGTTGTTGCGCAAAAAATAAAAACCGCAGAGGTGATCAAATACCACCAAAAGAAACTCTATTTATGGGGAAAAAAGGACGCCAATTTTGTTTGGGTACAGTGCAGCATGACCGCGCAATTGTCATTCAAAGTGCGACAGCGCTAAAAGCTGAAAATTGGCTTGGGCGGGAAGGTGCGTAAGTGCCTGGTATGGAAGTGGATATACACCCCTAGGAGTTGTACATATATTTATACACTGTATAGCTTAGCTAGATCAGCTATTCCTAATGTACTGGCAGGCAGGTTATTGTGCTATTTAACCAAATGCCGACCAGCCCCGTCGTTCTACGGCGGCAGGTCGGCTCTCCTGGGCGAGAGCCCGTCATGCTACGTCACACTTTTGACGGCCACTAGGGGGCGCACGCGCGCCGCCGGCGGCCCATGCGCGCCCCCCGCACGCCCCAGAGTCCCGCGCGCGTGCCCGGCGGGTACGATCGCCGCCGGGCTCCCACGATTGCTCGTTACAGAGCGGGGAACGGGAGCTATGTGTGTAAACACATAGCTCTCGTTCCTGTCAGCGGGGAAAAAACGCTGATTTTCTGTTCATACAATGTATGAACAGAAGATCAGTGATTTCCCCTAGTGAGGTCACCCCCCCATACAGTTAGAACACAAATAGGAACACACTTAACCCCTTCCCTGCCCCCTAGTGTTAACCCATTCACTGCCAATGGCATTTTTATAGTAATACAATGCATTTTTATAGCATTGTTTGCTAAAAAAATGCCAATGGTCCCAAAAATGTGTCAAAAGTGTCCGAAGTGTCCACCACAAGATCGCAGTACTGAACAAAAACGCTTATCGCCGCCATTACTAGTAAAAAAAAAATATTAATAAAAATGCCATAAACTACCCCCTATTTTGTAAACGCTATAACTTTTGCGCAAACCAATCAATAAACGCTAATTGCGATTTTTGTTTACGAAAAATATGTAGAAGAATACGTATCGGCCTAAACTGAGGAAAAAAAATGTTTTTTTATATATTTTTGGGGGATATTTATTATAGCAAAAAGTAAAAAATGTTGCATTTTTTTCAGAATTGTCGCTCTATTTTTGTTTATAGCGCAAAAAATAAAAACCGCAGAGGTGATCAAATACCACCAAAAGAAAGCTCTATTTGTGAGGAAAAAAGGACGCCAATTTTATTTGGAAGCCACGTCGCACGATCGCGCAATTGTCAGTTCAATATTTAACTACTTGCCGACCGCCCGCCATCATATTACTGCGGAGCGGTGGCTCTGTCTCGCGGGAGCACGTAGCTCTACGTCCTCCCTTTAGAGACTTGTAGGGCGCGCGCCCCCCGAGTCCCGCGCGCGTTCCCGGCGGGTACGATCGCTGCCGGGCACCCGCGATTGCTCGTTACAGAGTGGGGAACGGGAGCTGTGTGTGTAAACACACAGCTCTCGTTCCTGTCAGCGGGGGAAACGCTGATTTTCTGTTCATACAATGTATGAACAGAAGATCAGTGATTTCCCCTAGTGAGGCCACCCCCTCATACAGTTAGAACACACCCAGCAACACACTTAACCCCTTCCCTGCCCCCTAGTGTTAACCCCTTCACTGCCAATGGCATTTTTATAGTAATCCAATGCATTTTTATAGCATTGATCGCTATAAACATGCCAATGGTCCCAAAAATGTGTCAAAAGTGTCCGATGTGTCCGCCATAATATCGCAGTACCGAAAAAAAACGCTGATCGCCGCCATTACTAGTAAAAAAACAATAATAATAAAAATGCAATAAAACGACCCCCTTTTTTGTAAACGCTATAAATTTTGCGAAAACCAATCAATAAACGCTAATTGAGATTTTTTTTTTTTTAACGAAAATATGTAGAAGAATACGTATCGGCCTAAACTGAGGAAAAAAATGTTTTTTTATATATTTTTTGGGGATATTTATTATAGCAAAATGTAAAAAATATTTCATTTTTTTCAAAATAGTCGCTCTATTTTTGTTTATAGCGCAAAAAATAAAAACCGCAGAGATGATCAAATACCACCAAAAGAAAGCTCTATTTGTGGGAAAAAAAGGACGCCAATTTTGTTTGGGAGCCACGTCGCACGACCGCGCAATTGTCAGTTAAAGCGACGCAGTGCCGAATTACAAAAAGTGCTCTGGTCTTTGGACAGCAATATGGTCCGGGGCTAAAGTGGTTAAAGGAATTTTTCATTTTTTTATTTTTTATTTAAGCAACATTAAAATCACTGCTCTTAGAGCAGTGATTTTAATAATGTTTAAATTTAAAAAAAAATTCCTTTAAATATTGTACCTGCTGGGTGTCTATAGTTTGCCTGTGAAAACGTCTTTGAGAACCCGGGTCTTGCCCCAGGGAACCTGTATCAATTGAAAGACGTTTTAAAAAACTGTATTTTTTTCAGGAGTCCTGCTCCTGAAAAAACTACAGTTTTTTTAAACTTTTTTTCCATTGATACAGGTTCCCTGGGGCAAGACCCGGGTTCTCAAAGACGTTTTCCAACAATAATTTGAATATTGGTCTTTAAAATGATCGTTTTTGAATTCGAACGTTCGAGTCCCATAGACTTCAATGGGGTTCTAAATGTTCGTGCGAACGGTCGGTCTGTTCGACGGTTCTGGTGCGAACCGAACGTGGGGGTGTTCGGCTCATTCCTAGTGTACAGTTTAATGTGAGTGTTTTTTTTACGAAAGTTTAAATCCCATTAAATGTTACTTATGGGTTTTATCCTCCTCCATCACTGCCATCTGGATGATGCAGAGAGCAGCATTGAGGAAGTGCCACTCTTTGCATCAATATACTTTGAGTGTAGGATGCTCGGAGTAGGACCATGACAGCCAACACTCACACTCTCACTATTCTTCTGAATTGACTGACACCGGGAATCATTCAGCTTGCAACACTGAAGAAATCTTGTGGGAAATAAGGGGCACTATAGAGGACACCTTAAGATTAAAGTGATTCTAACGTCAACCAGTTTTTTTTTCACTTTAATGCCCCACTAATTGCTCCCCCTCCATTCCTAAACATTTACCTGACCCTGTAAGTCAAAAAGACACTCCGAGATTGACCCAAAATTCACCTACTATTTGTATAATGGGGGTGAATAGCTCTAAACAGTGGCAGTATATTGGTACATATGCAACTGGAAAAACTGAGTTAAAATTCTTGATTTAAACTCAACCACCAAAGAACTTTATAGAATATATGACATTACTCGCTGGACTAGAATAAATTCACATTTTATAAATCAATAAATAACAAAAAAAAATGATATATTCAAATATGCAAATTGGTAGTACATTAAAATGGTACCAAACCCACAACATACACACGTGACATGTCAGTCAAACTCCTGTGGGGGCGTGGTTTACCGGCACTATGTGATATATATATATATATATATATATATATATATATATTATCCTCCCTGGCGGTATGATTCTTTAAGATTTTAGGTGCTAAAAGCGGTACCATTATTTGCAAGGGAATTTGGCGTTTTATACTGTAGGCTTGTAATTCTTAGGAATGACTCACTTAAATCTATCCAAACAAGAGTCTAATAGGCATCCTGGGTATGATTTTTTTTTTTTTTTTTAATTAAAAATTATAATATAATAAATAATTATAAAAAATTATCACAAATGATAATATAATTATAGTAAAAATTATTCAATAATGTAATCAAATCAAAATCACTGAAATTTGCTCAGTTGCAGAATTTTTGCTGTCATTTTTTTTTTTTTTATGACGAATTTCCCCATAAATCGCTATCGCTAAATTCTGCAAGTGATTCTGATTTATTATCGCAGTTTTTTAGCTGCTCTAATACAATTTTTGCCATAAAGGGACACTTTTGGTTGCTATGGGCAATCTACAGTTTGCAGGGAGAAAGAACAGTTTTTATTATATAAAATGACATGTAGTGTACAGGGCAGACCACTAGGGACATGGGGGTGTGTATTTTTTACATACAGTACTGTAATCTATAAGATTACAGTGTACTGTATGTATAGTGTTTGTTTACATTTTTTAATTTGGCGCCGTTCCCCCCCCTACGTCGCGACGCTCGCAGGGAAGGGAATCGGCGGAACACACAGAATCAGGCGGACATCCGGCCGCCGAGTACTGCGGGGATTCATCGCTGGATCGCAGAGAAAAGGTAAGAAAACTTTTTTCTGCATCCAGCGAGGTAAACGCGTGTGTGGCACGGGGTTACCGATCGTAGCTTGAAAATCTTACCCCGTGCCACACACGTGAAGACCGCCAGGGAGGTTAAATACACACACACACAGTAACTGTGCACCCAACTTGATAAGGGGGCACTTGGAGGAAGAAGAAGTGGAAAGTACCAGCGGAGGACCGGCAAAGAGGAGGTTAGGGGTCACTCAATATCGTTGCACAAAACCTATATTTTTTATTTTTATTTAAAAAGTAGCCTTTAATATCACTTTAAACCAGAGCTGTTTTAATGCCATGGGGATATTGAATAAAAAATAGCCTAAACATTATTTGCACCAAAAATAATTGAGTATGAAGTCCCACTCTTACATATGGCACTATTGTCGTATATACTTGAGTATAAGCTGACCCGAATATAATATAATTGCGGATCGTTATCAGCAATGTGGAAATAACGCCCAGTGCAGCTAGACATCAACCATAACTGGAGGGTATGGATGAAACAGTAAAAAACAAACAAGATAGTCCAGCGCTCAATGGGTTATAAAAGCAGACAGCTTGCAACAGGCGATGAAATATGCTGACAGTTTATTAGCTATAAAGCTATGGGACACTGAACAAAGTCTCTGCTGAGTGTTTCCTTATCACGGGTGAGAAAGAGGAGGAGGTGTGGCTTTTGTACAATGACTGGAATGCATGGCTGCCATCTGACTGCAATGTATGGCACGGCTCATCAGGTATGCAGACACAGACTCGAGTATAAGCCTAGGGGGGCATTTTCAGCACAAACAATTTTGCTGAAAAACTCGGCTTATACTCAAGTATAAACGGTAAGTCTGGAAACACTCATTCTTGCTACAATGTGATGAGTGGAAGCACAGTTCCCAGTAAGATGATACAATTGATACTACTGTAGCTGGTAACAACCATGTTATTCTGGTGCTTTTAGGGTGACAATCAGATCTTTTTTCAAATAAATAATTTTTTTGACCAGAGAAATAAATCTCATCCTGCTTCATGGTAGAAATGACTTTGCCGCCTATATACTGTACATTTAAAGTGTAACTGCATTTTACTTTACGAGTATACATTAAAATCTTGATTTGAGAGTAACTTGGTTTGAGAGCGTTTTGCAAGACAAACAAAATTGTTAAATATATTTTGACTTGATTTACAAGCGATGTTTTGATATACAAGTAGCATCATGTCACAGCTGAGTATAAAAAAGAAGAGAGGCGCCTCTAAGTGTAGTAATATGGTTACATTTAATGAATGTACAACATTTAGCAACATATTGCTACACTTAGAGGTGCCTCTCTTCTCTTTTATACTCTGTTGGATTTTGCTTCTAATCCCCTTGTGGTGGCTTCCATTTGTGGATGGACAATTTATGGTTGCACCACCTGGTCACATGGCTATCATTTTTTATATGGACTATAAACTTAAACAATAAATGGTTGTGGAACAAATTATTTGAGTTTCCATTATTTCTTATGGGGAAATGTACTTTGATATACAAGTGCTTTGGATTACAAGCATGTTTCTGGAACGACTTATGCTCACAATCCAAGGTTTTACTGTATGCCTGTAGAGGATAGCATATTCTATAGGAAAAATCCGAGCTTGCAGATTGCATGATCCAGAGCTCACAGATCACTAGAGCAGGGTCAGGTACATATAATACTGGGGCATTGCTGGAGCATTAATAAAATTGCTGGGGAAGTTGAACGACGCAACGCGTCCAGGGCATAGGAGCATAATGTGTGTCGCTCGCTGCCGCCTTGAGAGCCTCCATATTTGAATTTAAGAATTGATGCCCGCGGTTGTATTTATATGCCTGATACCTATTGGCTAAATGTGAGTAGCCTGTTTTTATATGCTTAATAAATGGTTTTATCCAGCGGAAGGTCTTAGATCTATGGTTTTCTTCTTTTATGTCCGGATCCATGTGCATGGCTGAGTTTTGAGGAAGTGAATACCATCCTGCTCCCTGGTTTTCTTTGATTGACATACCCGCTTTTTTGACCATCTGGTAATACAGTGGTCTTGTGCTGAGGTGAGATTAGCCATCTATATTCGGTGGAGGGATCACTAATAAGTTTGGTGTGCTCAATTTCACTTGGGTGAAGAATCCTAAAATACATTTTTAGAGTTTTTCCATTATTTTTTCTTTGGACTTTACTGACTTTCACTACATTTGTTCAATTATTGTTGGTTTTATGCTGCACTGTTTTCTATATCAATTTATGTTTTGGATTTTGTGAACATCCTTCTAGTGTTTCAGCTGGAATACCGGTGAATTCAAACTTTATATGTGTTTTCACATTATTTTTCACTATTATTATTAATATTTAGGTATTCATTTTTTGATCCTAATTTTTGCGCTGATTGCACTCTTGTTTTTTTTTTACATTAATAAAATAAATTACACTTTAAGACCCCATTTACACCTGAGCGTTTTGTAGCTTGAAGCCTGAAGCTACAAATGCTGGAGGGGAAAAAATCAATTATTCTCTATGGAGATGGTTCACTTCTCCACTCCAAAACGCCTGAAGCCAGAAGTTCCAAAACGCCTGAAGCTCAAACAAGTTATGGGACTTTTTTTTAGGCAGATTTGGGCGTTTTTCTGATTTTAACATTGGTGACCCTTAGACCTGTCCAAAATCGCGGCAAAACGTGGTAAAAAACGTGGTAAAAAATGCAGAAAAAATTGCGGAAAATGCTACGCTCAGGTGTGAATGCAGCCTAAATCATAAACGGTTATATATACAGATCTATAAACCTAAAAGAGGGACATTCAGAAAGCAAAGCAGAAGGATTTTAGCTTAAAAAAGGCAGATAAGTGGTCCAGATATACTCCATCCGCTTTTCTGTTTTAAAATTGCAGCATGTCTTATCTGATATTTTGGAAACCTCAAACTTATTTCTGAGAGCGAAAGTGACAAATTGGGTAAGGTCTAAACTGAAGTTGCTTTGACAGTTCTGGGATATTTGATAACTCCTATGTCCATTTTAAACCTTTGCTACCAGAAGGTCATAGTACCTTGGCTGACCTCACTCGCGGGTCTGTAATAAACTGATCTATTAGTGCCGAGGAAATTAAACCTTACTATTTAATCAGCCTATTCCAGTACACATTCAGTAAGTGTGCCATTTGTTACCTGCACTTTCCATTACACAGTGCGCTGTGACAAGAAATATATTAGCAGCTGAGAGCTCTATGTTTGTGATCATTGGCATGATGTCCTAGTACTCTGAGAAACGCTTTAAATCTTAGCATCTCATTGGCTGGTGAGTGAAAGATGTGTTCGGGAACTCACCCTGTCCTTCAAACTACTTTCCTTTCTCTTCAAGGAATTTTAGAAGATTGTGTGCTGTGACTGGCAATCATTTATAGAAATGGGGATTTATGTACCAACAGGTATTTAATATAAACAGAAAGCGACAAATCATACAGGTATAATATATAACCAGCTGAGTCTGTACGCTTTAAGTGTAGAAATGCTTGTCATTTACGTTTTTGCCAGTACTATAAAGGAAACGTAAAGTGTATTTCTACTTTTTCAGCCAAATTGGGATAACACCTACTTTGTATTTGTTACACCCAAAAAAACAACTTTTGTTTAATCCCCTCCCCCTTACATGCCACATTTGGCATGTAATTTTTTTGGGGGGGGGAGTGGGGGCTTCAGTGGGAGTGGGACTTCCTGTAACAAACCATTCAACACTGAGGGCCAGATCCACAAAAACGGGCGTATATTTAAGCAGGCATAGAGCATCTGATATGCGCTACTCCGACGTAACTTTGAGAGGCTCGTACAGTATCCACAAAGCACTTGCTCCCATATGTGCGCCGGCGTAACGTAAATCGTCTGGCATAAGCCCACGCAATTCAAAGTAGGCAGGTAGGGGGCGTGTTGTATTTAAATTAAGTGTGACCCCATGTAGATGCATGGCCGAACGAATGGCGCATGCACCGTCCGTGGATGTATCCCAGTGTGCATGCGTCGGATAGAATGCCTAAGATACGTCGAACAGTGCCTACGACGTGAACGTAACTTACGCACATCCCTATTCCCGTACGACTTGCACAAACAACGTAAAATTCTACGCTGGACCAACGTCCATACGTTAACATGACTTACCCCTGCTTTATGAGGGGTAAAGTTACTCCGGTCGTACACCTTACGTAAAAAGCGTATATTAATACGCCGGGCACAAGTACGTTTGTGGATCGGCGTATCTAGCTCATTTACATATTCGACGCGGAAATCTACGGAAGCGCCACCTAGCGGCCAGCGTAAATATGCAACTAACATAAGACGGCGTAAGAGACTTACGTCAGTCTTATACAAAACAAAGATATGACGGCGCATCGTAGAACTTACATGGCGTATCAATAGATGCGCCGCTGTAAGTTCTTTGTGGATCTGGCCCTGAGTGCTTACAATGGTCAGCTTTTAATAATGTAAAACCTTTATCACAAAAAAGGGAGAAAAACAATGTTACTGTAACTGCAATGTGAGCTGGAGTTTGGCTTCAATTTTTTAGTATATCAAAATCTGTTCATCTAAAGCCCCATAGACACGATCAGACTTTTTAACAACAAACTTCAAAATGAGCAGGTTTTCAAAAAAAATCAGACTGTGCGCACGCTCCATCGGACAAACTTTTTTGGTTTTCATCGAACAAAAGTTCACTCTGCTAATGGACAAACTGTTCGGCAACAAAAGTCCTACGGTGCAAAGTCCTGTTAAAATCAACCAACAATAGCAGAAGTTGACCAAAGGGTGGCGGTAAAGAGCAGAAAAAGTCCTGCCGTGTGTATGCTATAGGTGTTTTTTGCCAACGCCCCTCAAACAAAAATCCACGGAAAAGTTTGTTTGAAGTCCTACCGTGTGTATGGGGCTTTACACTCGCATCCCACCAGACTGGCTGCTGTCCAAAAGTGCTCTGTGAATCCAGGCCTATAACTTTTGTGCAAACCAATCAATATACGCTTATTGCCATTTTTTTCACCAAAAATATGTAGAAGAATACATATTGGCCTAAACTGAGGATTTTTTATTTTTTTTGGGGATATTTACTATAGCAAAAATTTAAAGATATTGGAGGTTATTTACGAAAGGCAAATCCATTTTGCACTACAAGTGCAAACTACAAAGTGCAAAGTGCACTTGGAAGTGCAGTCGCTGTAGATCTGAGGGGGACATGCAAGGAAAATAAAAAACAGCATTTTAGCTTGCACATGATAAAATCAGCAGAGCTTCCCCTCATTTTAGATCTAGCCCTCAGATTTACATCAACTGCACTTTCAAGTGCACTTACAGTTTCATAGTTTTCACTTGTAGTGCAAAGTGGATTTACCTTTTCGTAAATAACCACCAATATCTCTGTGGGAGGGATTCCCCCATCAACACTGACTGTGTAAATGGTGGAATCAAGCATTTTTCTTTCCTGCAACCCATAGGCCGAAATTGGAGGAGAACATAGGTGTGCGCAGCAGGGCAATGGACAGTGTAAGTAGAGGAGCAGTGGACGGTGTCATTAGTTAATTTATTCTATCTATCTATCTATCTATCTATCTATCTATCTATCTATCTATCTATCTATCTATCTATCTATCTATCTATCTATCTATCTATCTATCTATCTATCTATCTATCTATCACCAAAAGTTTGGACACACCTTCTCATTCCAAGAGTTTTCTTTATTTTCATGACTATGAAAATTGTAGAGTCACACTGAAGGCATCAAAATTATAAATTAACACATGTGGAATTATATACATAACAAAAAAAGTGTGAAACAACTGAAAATATATGTCATATTCTAGGTTCTTCAAAGTAGCCACCTTTTGCAGCAGACACAACTCTAGAACAACTGTAAGGCCGCGTACAGACGAGGAGACATGTCCGCTCAAACATGTCCAATGGACCGTTTCCAGCGGACATGTCTCCTCGGATTTTGGTCCGATGGCATGTACACACCATCGGACGAAAATCTCCTCGGACTGAAGACGTGGTGACGTGGCGGTGACATTGACGCCGCCAAGTCACCACTCCAGGAAGTAAAATACTTCCATGCATGCGTCGAATCCATTCGACGCACGCGGGAGATTTATGTCCGCTGGTTAGACGTACTAACCAACGGACATGTCCGTCAAACAGGTTTCCAGTGGACAAATTTCAAAGCATGCTTTGAAATTTGTCCGCTGGAAAAACTTGTCCGCTAGGTCGTACACACGATCGGATATGTCCGCTGAAACTGGTCGGCGGACCAGTTTCAGCGGACATATGCGATCGTGTGTACGCGACCTTAAGAGGAGACTGTGTGAATCAGGCCTTCATGGTAGAATATCTGCTAGGAAACCACTGCTAAAGAAAGGCAACAAGCAGAAGAGACAGTGGAAATCTGTGCTTTGGTCTGATGAGTCCAAATTTGAGATCTTTGGTTCCAACCACCGTGTCTTTGTGCGACGCAGAAAAGGTGAACGGGGGGACTCTAGACATGTGCAGACTGGAATATTTTGTTTCATTTTCATTTGGAAAATAAATTTATTTAGTTACTCCCGAAAATTGTTTTGATTTTTGTCGTTTTCGTCTGGAAAGTTTTCGTCCGAAAACGACGATTTTCGATGCTTTGTCGAATTTTCGTCGTTCAATTTGACAAAGCATCGAAAATCGTCGTTCTGAATACAGTGAATAGGTAAAAATCGAACAAGGAAAATTCGACGATTTTCGATGCTTTGTCGAATTTTCGTCATCAATTCCTACCTATATTCACTGTATTCATTGAATACAGTGAATAGGTAGGAATTGAACGACGAATTCGACAAATCACATGTCTAATGGACTCTACATGCCTGGTTCCCACCGTAAAGCATGGAGGAGGAGGTGTGATGGTTTGGGGGTGCTTTGCTGGTGACACTGTTGGGGATTTATTCAAAATTGAAGGCATACTGAACCAGCATGGCTACCACAGCATCTCTATTCCATCCGGTTTGCTTTTAGTTGGACCATCATTTATTTTTCAACAGGACAATGACCCCAAACACACCTCCAGGCTGGGAGGAGAAGGAGAGTGATAGGGTGCTGCGCCAGATGACCTGGCCTCCCCAGTCACCGGACCTGAACCCAATCGAGATGGTTTGGGGTGAGCTGGACCGCAGAGTGAAGGCAAAAGGGCCAACAAGTGCTAAGCATCTATGGGAACTCCTTCAAGACTGTTGGAAGACCATTATAGGTGACTACCTCTTGAAGCTCATCAAGAGAATGCCAAGAGTGTACAAAGCAGTAATCAAAGCAAAAGGTGGTTACTTTGAAGAACCTAGAATATGACATATGTTTTCAGTTGTTTCACACTTTTTTGTTATGTATAATTCCACATGTGTTAATTCATAGTTTTGATGCCTTCAGTGTGAATCTACAATTTTCATAGTCATGAAAATAAAAAAAACTCTTGGAATGAGAAAGTGTGTCCAAACTTTTGGTCTGTACTGTATATATATATATATATAGATAGATATAAATATCTCTCTCTCTCTCTCTCTATATATATATATATATATAGATAGATAGATAGATAGATAGATAGATAGATAGATAGATAGATAGATAGATAGATAGATAGATAGATAGATAGATATAGATATGTACTATTACTTAACATTACATTTTTATATTTTTACCATATTTTTTACAATAATTTTTTATTATTATATATTTTTTTCGTTTTTTAAGAGCCCCATTGGGGTGCTTTGGAGAAATATCAGGGGTCTAAACAGACCCCTGATGTCTCACATTTGAGACAGAGAAAAGGACTGGGGACAGAGATTTCTCTGTCCCTTTTCTACAGCCAAGCAACAGGGGAAGATGCGCAAAACAGGGTGATTAGGGTGTGTCCAGGCACACCTGGGACAACCTGTGCGCACCCCTATGGAGGAGAACGATATCAGTGGTGGATTACATAAAAAATTGCAATGTCACGAACAAGAGGAAAATTGATCACACATTGTACACACGTGGAAGATAGAAGTGTTGGGACTTTTATTGCATGAACATTTACTACATCAATGAGTTTCACTTTATTTAATTACTTATTATATTTGTTTTTCATTTATTCCAGATGTAAGCAGTATAATAAAATGGAGTTGTGAGACACATATACAGTGACATCTTGGTTGTGCTGCACTTTTCTTTTAGTTTGGTAAAGGACAATTGTCCCAAAGGAACAATTGTTCGTTAGTGAAAGAAGAATCCTAGCCAAACACTTTGCTCCAACAAATCTGATCCTAACTATCTTAAAACCCCATTAACAAACTTCCTAACTGTTGCACATATAAATATGAAATATATGTTTGCTCTTATTTTATAAGCAAGAATTTAAGGTAGTTTTAGTGGTTCTTTCATATCCAGTAGATATAATAAAAGTGTTTGAGTAATGCCTATGTGCAGGGCTCAAAATTTCAAATCCTGAGCTACTAGCCAGGCCTCAAGAGTTACTCGCCACCAGTTGCCCCACCTAATTCATACACTGCCCTGCGCCTAATTGCACCCGTAAACACGCCCTCGTAGATTATCTCATGGAATAACACTGTTAAATGTTTTATGCAGAATCAAGTTACATAATTAAATATTACCAACAACAACTTTAACAAAATGGGACATGGCACTGTGGGCAGACCAGAGGGACAGGGCACTGGGGGCAGACCAGAGGGACAGGGCACTGAGGGAAGACCAGAGGGATAGGGCACTAGAACTGGGTCTCTTCCCCATTCTCTTGCTGTCTCCTCTGCAACTCCCATCCATCCTCTCTCTCTATCTCCCTCTCCTAATTATCTCATCATCAGGAGCCTGTGTGTGCAGCTCCACGCTTGCCCGTCCCCACTTCCCCCTTTTATTTAGGCTGGCAGTGAGGAGAGGAGCTGCAGCCCACGAGAGGGAGTACAATCCAGCGCTGAGATCCACACAACTGCACAGCCATTGACACGATAGCACAGTGCACACTGACACCGCACAGCACACATTGAGACCAGTCTGCAGTGCTCAGGCTGAACTGTTGGACACTTACATAGAGCACAAGGAGAAGAAAACTGTACAAACTGGAAGGCTGCCGCTCTCATGTCAGGGCAACTTTAAGTGAGCTACATTGGTCGGGGGGAAGGCTCAGAGAGGTCATACTGTTAGGTCCCATGGCTTAATGAGAATTGTAAGGAGAGCTCCTGTGTACTGCTCGCCAAATGCTAGTAGGCGAGTGGAAATTTTGAGGGCTGCCTATGTGTACATATTGAAAATAATGTCAGATTTTATAGCACACATATTACTTAGTGGTTATTATTTGTATTCAGCTGCATTAATAACCATGCTTCTGCCCTTGAACTTATTTCTACTTTGCTTTATTGTTGCATTTTACTAGAAAGAAATACTTTGACAACAATTACTCAGATACTGAAAAGCTGTTATACAAAACAAAATAATTATGTGTTTGAACTGCTTTTATTGGCAGAGAGAAAATGCTAAAAATATAATCGTATCTAGTCTAATATATTCTCGGACAGAATATGTTCCAATAACAATATTTGTTATTGTGTAAAATATTGATGACATTTTCCTTTTATCCCCAAAATATCCAATTCAAACAGGTATTAAAAAAGGCAGATGTTAAGGAGGCTTTTGCTTGGAGTCATGGTGGATAGCTCTGAGAATTACCAGCAACAGCTTCCGGATTCATAAACCTGTCTATCATCGCCACCAACACCAGCAGACCCCACTGCAATGATGGTGAAAAAAAAAGGAAGGGGCAGACTATGGAAACCTACCAGATGTTTCCATTGGTGGAGACACCATGGTAAAAATCTTGATAGTACACCCCACTCATCATCCTCTCCTGTACATGCTTCACCATAGGACAGCAACTCTTTAGTATCCCACACACTTAGGCTGGCCATACATTATACAATTTTCCTTTAGATTTACCAAACCATACAATATGAAGTCAATCCTAAGCATTTTAAATTTGTATGCAATCAGGCAGGTTCTTGCACTGTATAGATAATAATAAGGTAATCTAAAGGAAATTTAATAAGAAAATTGTGTAATGTATGGCCAGTTTTAGGCAATATTGTAGCTCGCAATAAAGCTTGGCTTTTTTCTCTACTTCTGGCAGCACTTTAAAATCACAGATGAGGCCCACTGGAAGAACCCTAGGCCCTCAAACAAATACTTGTACATAAGGCAGTACAACCAATCCTGTCGTACTGGACCTAGGCTCATCAGCTAAACAAGGTGGCCCAGGGCAGCTTTATTTTTTCATTTCATGCCTAAACTGTACTGTATTTAAAATGGATTTTACCAGACCATACCCCCACTCTTACAAGAGCTTAAATTACATTTCCCCTTTCGTCTTCCAGGACAGCCCTGAGATATAGCTCCTCCCTCCGGGACAGGAAACACATCAAATGTAAATCATAAAAGGAAGTCCTCCAGGCCTTCTCCTCAGTTTTTGTGTTTCCTGCCAGACGGGAAGGAGCACATTCAGGAACGTGCCTCTTGGGAGGTATTTTTTTACCTTAGGCTTCAGGGCCGTGGTAGGAGACATCTCAGGACTTTCCTGACATAGATGTCGGTGGTTGCCTACCTTTTTCCTGCAGCACTCCTCTGGCCCTAGGGGTAGAGAGCGTAGCTGGGACCACCGCTGCCGTTGCTCAGCGAGAGTCGGACCCCTGGTGACGGCGGAGAGCTTCTGTCCCCAGATCGCTGCATCCCGGACAGCGGAATAGGCGAGAGACGCCAGGCAAGCCGCATGGGTCCGTTGGACTTCCGGGAATGGCGCGGAGGGGCGGAGCTTCTGCGTTCCAGCAAGGGGAAGTGACGAATTTTCCCGGCGGAAGTGCGTCATCGGGGGGCGCCCGGAAACGTCGTTCCAGTTTCAGAAGGCGCGGCGGTGGCATTCAGGAAGCCGGAGCTGGTGTACAGGATTCAGAGCGCTGAACAAGACACCACGAGCTATGGAGACTGCAGCGGCACATCTCGATGCTGGTTCAACAGGCTCCGGTGCCTCTCAGGTAAGCTTGGTGAGAGCACATGGCTTACTCTGGGGGGCTGTGAGTCGTTAGGCTCAATACCCCCCCTGGGTAGTGAACCTTGTTGGTGGTGGGTTGGGCACCTTTCTAGGAGCCATGCACAGCGGTGTAAAGGCTTAAATTGGGGGTAATTGTTTGATTTTTCTCTGTTTTCCTAACAGGTCAAAACCCACCAGATCCCTAGAAAAAAGTGTGCCGTGTGTGGAACTAAGTTAGGCCCCAGTTGGGATAAACCTTTGTGTCCAGAATGTGTTAGTAGCCTGGTGAAGGAGGACTCTGTAGCTACTTGCCATAAAATATTGTCATCTGTAAAGGATGAACTTGCGTCTACATTTCAGTCTTTCAAAGGACTAATGGATAGAATGCAAAGTCCAGCCCCTCCCTTACCCAGGGCTTCCAGCATGCCCTCCTTAACTCAGGAGGAGGAGGAAAGAGAAAGGACTCCCAGGTCTGTTGCTTCCTCACAGGCAGGTTCAGCCACAGAATCAGAGGAAGAAGAGGATTCCTCCAGGGGGGCTAGGTACAAACTATCCTTAGAGGATGTAGGGGACCTACTAAAGGCAATCTACGATACTTTAGATATTCGGGAAGAACAGGTTCAGCTCTCCAAGCACGACCTTATGTATCAGGGGTCTTGTGCAGGTAATCCCCGAGCCTTTCCGGTTCACAAATCCTTGATTGACGTGATTTTGCGGGAGTGGGAGCAGCCTGAGAAACGCCCATTCTTTTCAGGCAACCTTAAACGTAGGTTCCCATTCGAGAAGGATGCATCCCAGCCCTGGAATAAAATCCCCAAGCTGGATGCTCCATTAGCCAAGGTCTCGAGAAAAACTGATCTGGCTTTTGATGATCTAGGGTCCCTTAGGGACCCAATGGATAAAAGAGGTGATCTACTGTTAAAAAGAGCATGGGATGCCTCTTCTATTGGTCTAAAGCCTGCACTGGCAGCGTCTTGTGTGGCCAGAAATCTTGAGTGTTGGCTCAGACAGTTACAGAATCATATTTCGGCTGGTACCTCTAGACAGGAGCTGGTAAAATCTTTTCCACTCTTATATAAAGCAGTGGGTTTCTTGGCGGATGCTTCAGAGGAATCTGTGAAGCTGGCGGCCAGAACGGCAGCTTTGGTGAATGCGGCCAGAAGGTCAGTTTGGTTGAAGACGTGGGCAGGTGATGCCGCTTCCAAACTGAAATTGTGTGGTTTGCCTTTTTCAGGAGACCATTTGTTTGGCTCAGGCCTCCAGGAGGCGCTAGAGCGCACTCAGGATAGAAAAAAGGCCTTCCCGGAGAAAAAGAAGAGGTCAGAGGGAAAACGTTTTTTTCGTGGGTTCAAGCAGCAGAACCAACAAAAAGAGAGCCAGCCCAAGAAGCATTGGGGGGGCCATAAGGGGCGGGGGAGAGGAGGAATCCTGTTCAATCCTCCTCAACCCACCCCTAAAATTCAGTGACGATTGTGTCCCAGTGGGAGGAAGACTAGGGCAGTTCCTCCCACAATGGACCAAGGCGACTTCAAGTCCATTCATTCTAGATCTAATAGAGAATGGATACAAGTTGGAGTTCGCATCAACGCCCCCCTCCAATTTCATGATCACTCAGCTTCCCAAGGACAGAGTGAAGGCAGAGGCACTAGGCCTGTCGCTAGGGGAGTTGGTAGATCAAAGGGTATTGATTCCGGTGCCCCAGAGGGAGCAAGGGCAGGGAGTATACTCTCATGTTTTTGTGGTCCGAAAACCATCAGGCAAGTTCAGGTTGATCCTGAACCTCCGACCCTTAAACAAATCCCTCAGGTACAAACGTTTCAGGATGGAGTCCATCTTCACAGTAGCAAGACTCCTCTTCCCCAGGTGTTACATGGCAACCCTGGATCTCAGGGATGCATACCTTCACATCCCTATCCATCCAGATTTTCAAAAGTTCCTCAGAGTAGCAGTGAGGGGGAACTCGGATGTTCGACACTATCAGTTCCGAGCTCTTCCCTTCGGTCTGGCTTCCTCACCGAGAATATTCACAAAGGTGCTGGCGGAAGCCTTGGCCCCATTAAGAGACAGGGCGATAACGGTAATCCCTTATCTGGACGACCTCCTGTTGGTGGCAGGGTCAGCCCAGCAGTTGGAAGGAGACTTAAGGGAAGCCCAGATGTTTCTATCCTCACTAGGGTGGATAGTCAATCGAGAGAAGTCCCAATTGATCCCAGCCCAGGAGGTTCTATACCTGGGGTACAGGGTTTCCTCAGTGGAAAGAAAGATCTTTCTCCCCGAAGAGAAGATAGTGAAGGTAAACCAGGCAGTTGCCCAGTTGCAATCCACCCAAAGAGCTTCGGTCAGAGAAGTAATGAGGGTGTTAGGAATTATGACGGCGTGTTTTCCAGCCGTGCCTTGGTCAAGGTTCCGTCAACGTCCCTTGCAGGAGCTCATGCTTCGCTTTTGGAACGGCCTAAGTCAGGGCTTAGAGGAACAGATTCCAATCTCTTCAAGGGTCAAGAGGTCCTTGTGGTGGTGGCGAGCTCACCAAAATCTAAGCAGGGGACTAGATTGGGTCCTACCGGTAGAAGTAATAGTCACCACAGACGCCAGTGCCTGGGGATGGGGAGCTCATCTGGGGGAAGCAGTGGCCCAGGGGCCATGGTCCTTGGAGGAGGCAGGCCGCTCCTCAAACCAAAGAGAGCTTTTAGCAGTCCTCAAGACGATCGAGGTATTCCGAGAAAGGGTAGTAGGTCGTCATCTACAGGTACGCACAGATAACGCGTCCGTGGTGGCGTACCTGAACAAGCAGGGGGGTACAAGGAGCCCTGCCCTTCAGGACATATCAAACAGAATTCTTTCCTGGGCAGAGACGAACCTGGCCTCACTAACAGCGGTTCATTTAAAGGGGGTAGAGAACTCTCTGGCAGACTACCTAAGCCGTCAGCCGGTGAGACAGGACGAATGGGCGCTCAACAAGGAGGTCTTTGGACTAATAGTGCAAAAATGGGGTCTCCCAGAGATAGATCTTTTTGCAACAGAAGAAAACAGGAAAGTAACCCAGTTTTTTTCAGTCCATCCCAGGGACCAGACCAGGAAGATAGATGCGTTCTCCAGCCCTTGGAGGTTCAACATCAGCTACGCATTTCCTCCAGTGAGGATGATTGCGGCAGTTCTCCAAAAATTTCGGTTAGAACAGACGGATTTAATTTTGATAGCACCCTTTTGGCCGAAAAGGCCATGGTTCTCCACCTTGAAGGAACTGGCCATTTTCCCACCGTTTCGGCTACCCACCAGGCAGGACCTGATATCCCAGGGACCCATTTTTCACCCACAAGTGAACAGATTGAACTTAACGGCATGGTTTCTGAGGAACAATTATTAAGATCTCAAGGTTTCTCAGCCAAGGTAACTCAGACCCTGTTACAGTGTAGGAAGCCTGTTACTAGGGCTATCTATAATAAGGTCTGGAAGAGGTTTTGTTCTTGGGTAAGGGAGAAAGCTCTTTCTTGCCCAGGGATACCAGCAATTCTTGAATTCTTGCAGGCAGGGGTAGACCTGGGTCTTTCACCAAGCACCTTAAAGGTACAGGTGGCCGCTCTTAGCGTGTTTCTCCAATGTTCCCTTCAGCAAAATCGTTTTATCAAGAATTTTTTTCACAGCCCTGTCCAGGTCCACACCAGTGAGAGTGTCATCCTGTCCTTCCTGGGATCTTTCGGTAGTACTTAAGATCTTATCAAAAGGTCCTTTTGAACCTCTGGAGGAATCCAGTCTCAAATGGGTTACCCTTAAGACAGTCCTTTTAGTAGCAGTAACCTCAGCTAGGAGGGTTAGTGACCTAGAGGCTCTCTCCATTAGAGAGCCGTTTTTGGTAGTTTTTGATGATAGAGTGGTGTTAAAAACAGACCCCAGTTTTCTCCCCAAGGTGGCGTCAAAGTTCCACAGGACACAGGATATTGTCCTGCCTAGTTTTTGTTCCCCTTTGGGTCCTGAGTCATCCTCTCCCAATTTATTAGACGTCAGGAGGTGTATTTTGTTTTATTTGGAGACAACCAGAGAAGTCAGAAAGTCGGATTCTCTTTTTGTTAATTTTTCAGGGGTTAAAAAGGGGTGTAAAGCTTCTAAAACGTCAATAGCCAGATGGATTAGGATGACTATTCAGAAGGCATATGAGTTAGAAGGGTTGCAGGTTCCATTTGTGAAAGCACACTCTACTAGGTCGGTCTCGAGTACGTGGGCAGAGAAGGCCGGGGCCTCACCAGAAGAGATTTGTAGAGCGGCGACTTGGTCCAGTTACACCACGTTCGCTAAGCACTATCGCCTGGATTTGATGTCGGAGAAGGATCAGGCATTTGGCCGAAGGGTCCTCCAGGCAGTAACCCCACCCTAACAAGTAAGTTTCTTGTTTATCATCTCAGGGCTGTCCTGGAAGACGAAAGGAAGACGAAAGGGGAAAACCGGAGTTAGGCTTACCGGTAACTCTTTTTCCAGGAGTCTTCCAGGACAGCCTGGTTTCCCACCCGGTGTTTTTTTCTAAGTAACTGGAGTTGGATGAATGTACTAACGGTGTCTTAGTATGTTATGTTTTTCAGAGCCTTCAGGATTTCTTGTATGAACTGAGGAGAAGGCCTGGAGGACTTCCTTTTATGATTTACATTTGATGTGTTTCCTGTCCCGGAGGGAGGAGCTATATCTCAGGGCTGTCCTGGAAGACTCCTGGAAAAAGAGTTACCGGTAAGCCTAACTCCGGTTTTCCTTTTTTTCTTATTAGGTGCAGGCAGATAAAGTCAGCGCCGCTGCTCCACTGCACCCTGGGGGTGGGGTGTAGGGAGAATTGAGAGGCACTGTCAAAAGGGCTGTCCGTGGCCCCATGATTTCTAACAGCAGCCCTGCTTGTACACCAAGTACAAGTCTGCATGTAAGGCAGGGGTGCCCAACCAGTGGTCTGGGGGCCACATGTGGCCCGTGGAGCCCTCTGATGTGACCCGCGACCTCCTGCTCTGGGATGGAATACAATTATTAAAGGTAAGTTTATTACTAAAATCACAGTGTATATACTGTATTGGCATATCTGTTCTGCAGTTGGTTACTGGGCTGCTTTCAAACTGATCCGCAGGTGCAGAGCAGTGCACCTGCGGGTTACATGCACTGGGCCATAGGCCCCTTTAACAAGGTCAGTCTGACTCAATTGGACCCTCCATTCACCTCTAAGGAGTAGCAGATGTAAATGGACTTTTACGCATGCTTACCTCCAATCTGATCCACAAAAAAAGTAGAGTGGGCTGTCATCCACCCGCTCCGCTCATTGTGGCCCATGACCAGTTACCAAGTTGCTTAGTGGCCCTAGCTCTTTAAAAGGTTGGGCACCCCTGATGTAAGGTATACATCAGAGGCACATTGATCCAACTAGGTGTAAGGCCGCGTACACGCGATCAGTCCATCCGACGAGAGCGGTCCGAAGGACCGTTTTCATCGGTTAACCGATGAAGCCGACTGACAGTCTGATGTGCCTACACACCATTGGTTATAAAAGCGATCGTGTCAGAACGCGGTGACGTAAAACACACAACGTGCTGAAAAAAACGAAGTTCAATGCTTCCAAGCATGCGTCGACTTGATTCTGGCCTTTTGACCGGTGCCTTTGCATACTAACGATCGGTTTTGACCCATTAAAGGCATTCATCGGTTCAATGTTAAAGCAAGTTCTCTGTTTTTGGACCGAAGGACAACTGACCGATGGGGCCTACACACGATCGGTTTGGACCGATGAAACTGGACTTCAGTCCGTTTTCATCGGTTTTGACCGATCGTGTGTACGCGGCCTTAGAGATAATAGAAGAAAGATGTAGCAAACTCAATACCTCATTAGATTGCTAAAAATTATTTAGTCCTCTCATAAAATCTCTACAGTCCAAAGGCACAACACTCAATTCTGGAGGGATTGAATCCCTTATTCCCAGAGGCATGCCCAATAACAAGTCACTTGAAGCAGATGGCTTATCCAGTGAATATTATAAAGAAGTTTGTATTAGGGTTCAAAATAATTGTGTGCAGAACTTCTGACAAGTATGGTATAGTTTTAAATATTGTGGCGGTCATTTCTTATTGATATTACAACTACTTCTTTCAGCACTTGCTTTCTGTGGTGGTGGAAGTGGCGGGGGATGGTGAAAATTGACTTTTGAAGCTACTGAGGACAGAGTGTTTAGCTGGAAGATGAATGTTAAAATGGAGGTCCACCCAAAAAAAAAAAAAATACACCAAAATGCTACAATCTGCCTCTTCCTAGTCCGCAGCTGGTCTTCATCCTTGCAATGTCTTCTGGGGAATGGGGAGCGCTGCCTTCTGGGAACTGTCTGTATCCCAGAGATCAGCTGCCCATTCATACAGAGCCGCGAGACTCGTGCAAATGGTCAGTATGAAACGGGCAGTGATGCCGCAATGCTCCACTGCCTGTTTCTCTTGGTGAGTATGGCGGCACCGGGACCTGCCATGATCGAGGGATATGCTTCGGGGGGGGGGGGGCGACATCCCGGGTGCCTAGGACAGGTAAGTGTCTTTATTAAATGTCAGCAGCTACAGTGTTTGTAGCTGCTGACTTTAAAACAAAAAATCACGGGTGGAACCCCACTTTAAAAAGTAATTTTCTTCACTGTCTGCCTCTCTTACCTGCCAACTTCTGTCCACGGTACTAGTTACCAGTAATGTCTGACCATGTTGATAGCACTCCTGCTAAGTGTCCTTGATTTAGGCATGTTTTATGTTAAACTAAAGGCAAAATTTGTTTCTTAGTTTTGCATGGAGTTGCATGGAGTGCCCCCAATCGGGAGAGTCACTCTTTCTATTTGTCCTGTTTACCATTATCATTGAGGCCAGGTCCACACCTATGCAAATTGGTTGCGGCTTAAACCACATCCAATTCGCATTACATTATAAAATACATTGATTTCAATGAGGCTGGTTCACATATGTGCGATGTGCAATGCACATTTGTAATGCATTCGCACTGTGCATTGCTGAAAAAACGTGTGCCTTTTCTAGGCATTGCGGTGCAGCTCAGGTACGAATCCAGGTTGAACACAGGAACTTGTAGATGCAAGAAGCAAAGCCATAGTCTATACGAGCTACAGTCAGTAACATCTGAGTAGCAGAGGTACCAAATCAGAAGACAGCAGCAGGGTCAGAAGCCAGGTCAGGGTCAATATTAGACAAGCAGTGAAAGTACCAAAACAGCAGGCAGATGGCAAAGTCAAAACATAAGCCAAGATCAGTAACAGGATATCAGGATAAAGCAGGGTCAATGAGCAAGATAGGTCAAATACAAGATATCAGCATATGGGTCTTGTAATGAGTCACAATAGATGATGACCTCTCAGCAATTCCCGTTAGCTGTGCTGAGCTTTAAATAAGCCTCTGGGTGGCAAAAGCCAGTGCCAAATCTGTGCATGAATTCACATGAACTTGCCTTGACTCTATGAACTTATCAATGAGTTGCACAGTCATACACTTGATCTTCAAAACACAGTCTCCCTACTTAGTCCAAACAGCTCATTGTGCTGGCAAAAAAAATTGTCCCCAGTGCTCTCTTCAAACCATGTCCCCATTAAATTCTTCTATACAGACACATTTATAAATGTGGATTTTGATTGGATAGGGGTGCAATGGATGTGGCATCTTAGGAGCAGTGAAGTAATTACATGGGGGCTGTGCTCTTACCTCTCCTCTTGTGAGGTCAGGATGACACAGCTCTCCGCACAGTCTGTTCTACTTTCTTTCCTCCATCCCCACTGGAGATATAGGGCCAGATTCACATACATTGCCCGCCGGCGTAGCGTAAGCCATTTACACTACGCCGCCGCAATTTAACAGAGCAAGTGCCGTATTCCCAAAGCAATTGCTCCGTAAGTTGCGGCGACGTAGTGTAAATGGCCCGGCATAAGGCCGCGTAATTCAAAGGGGGCGGCTTGTATTTAAATTAAGCGCGCCCCCGCTTCGATCGAACTGCGCATGCGCCGGCCGCAAAAATAGCCCAGTGCGCATTCTCCAGCTCACGTCGGAAAACGTGAATGAAACCAACGTGAGCGTCGTTTACGTAAATACCTATTTCGCGAACGACTTAGTAAAACAACGTAACCGACGGAAAAAGACGACGCTGACCCGACGCCATACTTAACATGGCAACGACGGAACTTCCTAAAACCTACCCCTCATATAGCAGAGGTAGGTTTACGCTTACGGAAATGACGTAAACGACGACGGGGCGGCGTAAAAACGTTCGGGAATCGTCGTATTAGGCTCATTTGCATAGGCAAATGAGAAATCAACATAAAGGCCACCTAGTGGCCAGTGAAGTCATTACATCTACGATCCGACGGTGTAAGTGTTTTACACCTGTCGGATCTTCACTGTATCTATGCGTAAGTGATTCTATGAATCACATGCATAGATACCCAGTAAAAAAAACAGAGATACGATGGTGTTTCCTGCGATACACCGTCGTATCTCTTTTGAGAATCTGGTCCATAGACTCCACAAAACCCAAATCACGATGTCCATGGTACTACCTGGTCATAACTCAAGACTCAGGATAGAGCAGTCTCCCTTAATGTAAAAAAGTTTTTGCTTTGGAATTGTAAACTTAAACAAGGTGTAGCTATGCAACACTAAGCAGCAATGGTAGATGAGGCACAGAATGATGAGGTTATGGTCATACTGTGTCTGAATTGCTGTCACTGTGTAATGATGCTTAGCATCACTTGACTTTTATTTACAACTCCAAACTCAGAGAACTGAGCCCGGCCGGTAACATGCCAGCAAGAAAACAGCTGGATTACAGCAGGTTTCCAGGTATGCACATATGTTTGCATACCTTAAGTTTTAATATTATTTTATATGATTTGTTTTATATTTCAGATTATAAGTCAGATTATTAATGGCTCCCGCTGCACAGATTTATTAAACTATTTTAGTAGAGCTCATTGAAAAATTGCTTTTATAATCTATTTTACAAAATGTCCTATTTCCTGCTGTGTTTTCAAAGTGCAAAAATATTGGATCCATTAACACAAAGTGACACTAAGTTAAATGGTACTATCATATTTTAAAATCCTGTCCTTATTATATGACATTATTATGTAGCAGTATGAAGGTTAGAAGCTATTGCGATGTCTGATTTAGATATTCTTTGCCTTTTGCTGCCGCCAGGCAGAGTAAAAAATATGAGACTTGATTAAACCTTTTCTGTGTGCCAATCTTTCAGCCAGCACAAAGCCACATTATTAAAAAGAACAGTGCATATCCAATAGGGATGCTAATTGACATGCTTATTTTTCACATTGCATCAATCCCGGTAGCTTAAACTGTGGTTGACCTTAGCAAGAGTACACTGAGCCAGACCTATGAGTAGGATAAATGGTGTTAATAAAAAGTATTAGATCGTCATTTTGTAACTTATGTCACTTTACTTATGGTCTAAAGCTTTATTTTATACCACTGCTTAGGCACACATTATGATGTTGTCTGTTATGCTATATTTTAGAGGCTATATCACCATGCCTATTCAGGGTAAAATGACAGTGGGGGTTATTTATTAAAAGACACATCCACTTTGCACTACAAGTGCAAAGTACACTTGAAATTGCACTGAAAGTGCACTTGGAAGTGCAGTCGCTGTT
Source organism: Rana kukunoris (assembly GCA_029574335.1). Lineage (NCBI taxonomy): Eukaryota > Metazoa > Chordata > Amphibia > Anura > Ranidae > Rana > Rana kukunoris. The sequence goes on from JAJQKJ010002194.1 coordinate 29,780, forward strand.
AATCTTATTATCCAATCATGTGCAACCTAAAATGCTGTTTTTTACTTTCTCCTGATGGTCGAGATAAGTTGCATGTTACTGTAGTATCAGGCTACGGTCCCCAGGATTGGCGCACCAGGAGGTGAGCAAGTCAGGGTCTAGTAGCAGATACAGCAGGAAGGGATCAATGATTAAAATGTAGATGGTGCTGTGCAGATCCTAAGAGAATGCATGTGACACGTGCACTCCAAAGCAATAAAACAATAAATAGCATCAGACATGAATTCAAGCAAAATAACATAAAATCTCAAGTGTACCAATAAAAAACAAGTGTTGGTAGTGACTAAAAAATAAAAATAAAGTTCCAGTGTGATGAAATGAATATATATATACATAGTCCACTTTAGTGATATGTTCTTTTTTTGTGGAGGGCAAACTCTGTGTTTCCAACAAACACCTCAGTGCTCATAGAACTCTCGCCTTAGGGCCCTTTCACACGGGTGGACCATTCAGGTCCTCCTGTCAGTTTTTTAGGTGGACCTGAACGGGCGCTCCATGCTCCTCTATCAGCCACGGATTCAACGGTGACATGCCCGCTGAAATCCGACCCGCTCCGATCCGCCAAAGTGTGATGGAGGAATACCCTACGTTTCCATCCTTCTGGCGGATCGGATGACAGTGGACTCTACGGTCCGTTGTCATCCGATCCCCCATAGGGGAGAGCGGCGCTATGACAGATTGGTCCCTGCACAGTGTGCAGAGAATGATCTGTCAACTGCCTGCTCAACGGGGATTGACGGAGCAATCCCCGCTGAGCTAAAGCGGAGCCCGCACATGGACAGCCCTGTGTGAAAGGGCCCTTACTCACATATAACAAGAGCCTAGAAGTAAGGTTGTAGATATTTTGTCTGGTATGACCTTCTGTTTGATTTCCCTGTTGGATACTTTGCTAGGGGTTCTTAGCTCCTTCTAAGATGCTACTGGTCTCGTACATCCATATGTTAGGGTAAAACAAATAAATTGCCTCCCATAATGTACAATGCTAAGAAAAAAATACATCAAAATCTAGTTGAAACTGCATTAAGAGTGATAAAAGCACAGGAAATGCTGCTTCCAATGTACGTCACTTCAGGTCCACCGTCTGCTTCAGCGACACACCTTACGTGTTACGTCACAACTCCTGAATTCCTCAGGAGATAAAGCAGAAGCATAATTGAGAAACGTGCCAAAAGTCGGTAATGAATAATTGCAGGTTGGGATTAAGCAGAAGCGTAGTTGAGGAACAAGCCAGAGGTCGGTAACAAATGGTAGCGAAGATATGGACGGCAGCAGGAGAGACAAAAGCAAGATATTGACTAAAGAGGACACAATAATCTGCCAAACAGGAAGTGCTGAGGCATGACTTAAATCAGGAAGTTCATGGGAGGAGCAAAGAGTTAAAGGTTCAAGATAAACAAGATCCAAGGCAGTATCATTCAAGGAATTGTCCACAGAACTGTCCAGCATTCCAGGAAGCAGAGTCATTGCCAGACACAGCTGAGGTCCCAGTTCAAGTCCTGGCCCTGGCAGATTGTTTAGTTTGTGAATAAAAGGTAAACGTAAATGCCCACAGAAAGAATGATGGAACTTGTGCACACATAAACAAAATATACTAATGTTAATAAAAATACTGCCACTTAAGGATCCATTGATTTTGTTCATTTTGTGCTTATCCAATGTTCTGTTATTATTTGTATAAAAATGTATAAAGTGGCACTAAATTCCACAGCATTGTTGTAAGAAACATGCAGTCAATAAAATACATGGCAAAACAAAATAATACATAACTTGATAGAAATAGAAATGCTGCCAAGAGCTTACAGACCACCACTTGGTTATTTAATTAGCCTACCCAGTTTTAATTTTACTGTCTAAATAATGAGAAAAACATGCAGTTGACACAAGTTTTTACTCGATGTGGGAGGCTATTTGATAGCTTGCAGGGCACTTCCACTGCACAGTCTTTGCTCTGGGCAGAAATGTACTCTGCTGATGAGAATATTCTGACAACTTCATCCATGGACGATGGAGATCTGCAAATTGTTGATATTTTTCTAGGTGCAATGACCCAGTTTTGTAGAATCAAATAGGCTTATTTATTTTACATTTGTATACATTAAAAATGTATCACCATTGTATGAAAAGGAAAAATTGACTGATGCAATTTAACAAAATGCACATTGTGTAGCGTAATTCGGGGACCCAGGCAGCACAAATTTCTGTTTATTGCTGGGTAAATGGAAAGCACAATCTATCATGATGGAAAACAACTTTGGCTGGCATATTTAATACATGAGCGAGGCAGAAAGACTGCAATTTGTGTGTTAATGAATGCCACTTCTTAGAGGTTTCTTTATGCTTACTCTAGTCCCCAAACAGGACAAGTTTTAGCTTTTAACCATATTTAATGCAAAATTAGAAAACAAATCTACAAATGTCCCTTTATTTTAGGCACAGTTGGGGTTCATTTACACCAGATGTGGTGGGGCTGTGATAGCAATTATCCAGCACCATCCCAATGCACAAAAAAAAGCAAAATGCCATGGCCCGGATTCACGTACCCGGGCGTATCTTTACAGCGGCGTAGCGTATCTTCTTTACGCTACGCCACCGCAAATTAGAGAGGCAAGTGCTGTATTCACAAAGCACTTGCTCCCTAAGTTACGGCGGCGTAGCGTAAATGTGCCGGCGTAAGTGCAAATTATGTACCGAACGACCGGCGCATGCGCCGCCCGTGGACGTATCCCAGTGCGCATGTTCAGAAGCACGTCGGATAGAATGCCTAAGGTGCGCAATACCTATGACAAGGGAACGTAACCTACACCCAGCCCTATTCACATACTACGTAAACGGGGTAAACAACGTAAAATTAGACGGCGTTGTTCCGTGGCCCATACGTTTGCATTAGCTGCGCCTTATATAGCAGGGGTAACTTTACGCCGGACGTAAGCCTTACGCAAATCGCATATATGAAGAGGCCGGGCTCATCTACGTTCGTGAATTGGCGTATCTTGCTCATTTGCATATTTAACATGGGAACGCCGAATGCGTCCAGCGTAACTATGTGCCCACGATACGCCGGCGTAGGCAAGTTACGCCGGACGACTGAAGCCATGTTTTTTGGCGTATCTCGCTTTGTGAATCGGCGCAAAGATGCGACGGCGCACATTTAAAATTACGGCGGCATATCTGGAGATACGCCGATGTAACTTCTTTGTGAATCTGGGCCCTTGTCTGTAATCATGAGGGTTATTTACTAAAGGCAAGTCCACTTTGCACTACAAGTGCAAACTAACTACAAGTGCACTTGAAATTGCCCTGAAAGTGCACTAAGAAGTACAGTCACCATAGATCCGAGGGTGAAATAAAAAACAGAATTTTAGCTTGCAAAATCAGCATGGGTTCCTCTCATTTCAGATCCACCCCTCAGATTTACAGCGACTGCACTTCCAAGTGCACTTTCATTGCAATTTCAAGTGCACTAGTGCACTAGTGCAAAATGGATTTGCCTTTCGTAAATAACCCCGAATGCTGTGCATGCTGTGGTATGCACTGAAAAAGTACTGTGTAGACTACTGTTTTCAGCGCAGTTGTGGCGCAAAGCACCTCATCGTAGTACTGTGTCACACAATGCACATTAACAGCCATGCATTCAGCACAGTTCACTGGTGAACTCAAGGCATATACTTAACTACAGTCCTGAGATTTTAACAGCTCTGCCCTACAGTACATTCCTGCTTGACCACTTAACCTCTGAAAGATTTACCTCCCTTCATGACCCGTCCATTTTTTGCTTTTTGGCACAGCGTTACTTTAACTGACAATTGCTCAGCACACAGATGGGCGAGGTGTTGGGGGTCGTGGCGCTGTTGTTGATGAATTGTATTAGTGAGCAAAAGAAAAAGCTCTAATAGGGCAAGTTCCCTAAATGTGTAATACAGAGGTGGCCACCCTGGGCAAGGTGGATCTAAGTGTACAAGAGTAGTGATGGTACCCTCTAAAGGCCGCTAGAGGCGGTGGTGTTCCTGATATTGAGTGACAAGTGTACTTAATGATGTTCTACAGTGTATCAAGTCCACTGATCATATAGCTCATGCCACAGTGTAACAGTAACAGGACTGGGCCTTAAACACCAACTACTATGTACATACAAACAGCATGTTGTTCAAAGCCAAGGGGCTCAAATATGTATATATAAATTATATAAAATAATTAATATAATTAATATAATTGATATGCAGGAGTCCATGTAACAAAAAACACAAAAAACAGAACACAAGAAAGCAGGCTGGTAAGTGAAGGTGATGAGAAGATCAGGGTGCACCTAGCTAGGTAGGTGGTCTTTATACTGTACAACAGGTGTTGCTCGCTGTGATCCCGGTGCTCCCCCTTATGGGTCCCCACTCACCAGAAGCAATCACCCCTGCAGGGGTAGAATGCGTGTCAAAACGGACAGCTGCTCCTTCGTACCAAAGCCTTATCTCCTGGTGTGTTTCCTGAGGTGTGTCCTGGGTGTTGGTGATTTGAAGTTCAATTCTTTATAAGTTCCTCCAAGGCAAAGAAAAAAGCTCCCATAGAGTAGTACGTTTAAAATGTAAAAAAGTTTTATTGGCACTACCAATAGGTGTGCATCAAGGCAGTAACAGAAATGCAAAAAATAAATAAATAATAAAAATAAAAATAAAAGTATAAAATATGACAGCAGACTGTGTTGAATTCTAGCACAGCTGACAGTCGGAAAAACCAGATAAATAGCAGCAACCTAATAAGCAGAGTATAGGTCCTGCATAACCACTACACTATGGAACCTAATAAATGTTCGTCCCAGCGTGGGAACGGCTTGCGTTCCAGCTACAAAGCTGGTGAACCGGATCCGGAAGTGCGTGTGGATGTGCGTGTATCCGCTTTACGCACGTTTCGTAGTATCACGTCTTCTGAAGCGGGTACACGCATACCCTATCACACTGCATATAAAGAGGAAGCTACCATGGCAACACATAGACGCTCGTTGGCGTCAGCCGGTCAGGTGACACATAGGCGCCCCGTCACATGACCCGACCCGACGGTTCTAAGGGGCGTGATCGCAACCACCGTATCCAATCATGCATCTCAGGGGGGTGGATTTAACCTTTGGTGTAAGGCCGGTTACCAGATGGCTAAGTTCTTTGCCATGTTAGCATCCTAATACAGCGATAATAACAGGAAGTATGATCAAAGAATATATACACATAACATTAGCATTCAAAGTGAGAATCTAACAATCTATGCTGGCCAGGGAAATGGCTCAGTGTGTTAATATGAGGTATCTACCCCAATCTAAAAAATGTGACATATATGGTAAAGAGGATAAATAATATAGTTAAGCTATATGCCGCAGTAAAATGATCTATAGTGTGATAACTAGATCTGTATTGATTACTGCGCATATGTGCACACTTATGCATCAATATATAGCAGTGATGTGAACTCAATACTATGTGAAATCCTAAATAAATAATTAGTGGAAGTATACCAATGTATATCTATATGTGAGAATCAAATAAAATAAGATATAGTATTATTATAATAATATATGTGAGTAAGTGTACTAGGGCTAGTTGTCTCCTGCCCTTATTACATTTACATATATAGATGAAAAAATGTTATCATATAGAGATAAAAAATATAAATAAATGTGCACAAGAGGAAGTGTTGTGACAGGGAATCTATGCTTAAAAAATATATGCTTAAAAAATATATGTGGTAGTGAGATTATCGTGGGAATAAAACCAATGTGTCTCTCCTGTATAGAAAGGGAGAAAAGTGTGTTAAGTACATTGGACTTCTTGGCAAGTGCCCTAGGCAGTTGTCTGCAGTAGGAGAAATTCTATAGAGATGTTGTCCCACAGTTATCACTATATAACAGAAGATACTATGTGGGTTGTAGAGGAGTTTAACCGTGTATGCACTAGGGTTCTAGTATGGTACCCTGAGTAGGTTTGCATATGTGGTTCATAGGCAAAGAATAGTTGTAAAAAATACTAAAATAGATATATAAATGAAGGGATATGATGCCTAAAATACTAAATATAGGGCATAGTAAATGCCAATTGTAAATATATAAAGAAGTACAGATGTCACTATGTAGGTGAAATACAGTATACATTATAAAAGGAATCTGCCAGTGTGTTCACTGGGGTACCTATAAGTTACCCTCTGTGGGTTTCATATGAGCGAAAAAAATGGTTACATGGGAATGGGTAAAGTGGTATAATACCTAAAATATTCAGTGTGGGGCATAATTGGTGCCAGTTAGGAGCCATGGGCTATCAGGTGGGCTTGTCAGGGGTTTGCCAAAAAGCAGTTGAGATCTATATCGACGTTTAGTCCATGCGGCCTTAAGGACCCCAAACGATAGATCCAGCTAGTTTCGTTCTGGGAGATGGCTGTGGTCTTGTTCCCACCCCTCCAGTTGTCCTTAACTAGGTCTATACCATAAAAGATAAGGCCCGTCGGATCATTCTGATGAAATTTTTTGAAATGACGTGAAAGGTTATGTTTAGTAGATCCCTTTTTAATCCTATTAATGTGCTCCCGTATTCTGACCTTGAGAGGTCGTGTGGTTCGGCCTACGTATTGTAGATGACAAGGGCATTCGATAACGTAAGTTACGTGGGTAGAGTGGCATGTAATGAGTTCTTTGATATTATATTCTTTGAAGTCTACCCTTGACTTGAAACTCGTTTTTTTCCTAGGCTGCTTTTTACTCACCCTGCATGGCAAGCATTTTTGGCATTTGAAAAAGCCCTTCAACTGCGGGCAAAGATTGATAGGTTTGGGTGGGTCGATAACATTATGTACAAGATGGTGGCGTAAAGAGGGGGCACGTTTGTAGATGAAAGTAGGTTTTTTCTTTAGAATTTTGTTCAGGGTATAATCTTCATGCAGGATGGGCCAGTATTTTTTGACTATTTGTTCAAACTCCTTATACTGTGAATTGAACCCGGTGATGAAGGCTACATCTGGTACACTAGATTTGTTCTTGTCTTTAGGTATTAACATGTTGTTCCTATCCATTTTCTGGACCTCCTCTTTGAGTTTCATCAGGTTATTTTCTTTATACCCCTTTTCCTTAAACCTCTCAATGATTACATCGGCTTGGTTCCTATAATCTGCGATAGAATTGCAGTTTCTACGGAGTCGCATGAGTTGCCCTTTGGGTATATTCGCCTTCCACTTAGGGTGATGGCAGCTGGTAGATGGAATGTATCCATTGCGATCCGTGGATTTAAAAAAGGTTTTTGTATGCAGTTCGGGTCCTGCTTTAAAGATTTGGAGGTCTAAGAAATCTATGCCTTCCATGTTACACTTCCCTGTGAACGTAAGGCCGTATCTGTTGGTGTTCAGATTGTGTAGGAACTCCTGAAAGGAGTCAGTAGATCCATCCCAGAGAATTATGATATCATCAATATATCTACGGTATAGTTTGATCTGGGGGATGTTGAGGTTGTACACGTATTCTTCCTCCCAACAATCCATCAGTAGGTTTGCAACACTGGGGGCATAACGGGCCCCCATCGCCACTCCCTTTGTTTGAACATAATAATTATTTTTATACCAGAAATAATTACAACTCATCGCCATTTGTAGTCCTTCGATGATGAAATTAATCTGTTCTTGTTTTAGCCTTGTGTTTTGATGAAGGGCTTTTTCTACCCCATAGATGCCATCTGTCTGTGAGATGCTGGTATACAGTGAATCCACATCAATTGTGGCCAGCAGTAAATTTTCCACTCCTACTACATGTTTTAGTTCGTTAATGAGCTGTACGCTATCTCGTAGATGCGATCTACCCTCTTTAACAATGGGTTTCAGGAATGTGTCCAAATACTCTCCTAACCTGGAGAACACAGAGTTAATCCCACTGATGATGGGTCTTCCTGGGGGCTTGGTAATTCTTTTATGTACCTTAGGCGTATAATAAATCACCGGTGTTTTGGTGGAATTTGACACCAGGTATTCAGCCTCACTGGGGCTGAGTATGCCTATGTTTTTTCCTTTTTTAACGTATTTGGACAGTTTTTTATTAAACCTGACTTTTGGGTTCCCGTTTAACTTTTTATAGGTGTTAGGGACCTTGAGTAAATTATCCATTTCCTCTTCATAATCTGCCTTGTCAAGGATAACAAGCCCCCCACCCTTATCTGCTGGCCTAATGATAACTTCATTTTTCTTCCCAATTGCCTTAATAGTTTCCCAGACGTTCTTATTTTTAGTTTTAAATTTTCTCTGTAGTTTCCTTAAGTCGTTTTCAACCATTTTCTTGAAAGCTGTTATGCACTGGTTCCCTGGGGTGTTCGGATTAAAAACTGAATTATTCCTTAAATTAGTCTGTGTGTATTCCGAAGGTTGTATACTTCGTTCCTCTGTGTTATTCGCAAAAAACTTCCGCAAATTCAATTTTCTTAGAAACTTTTGAAGGTCTATGAATGCTTCAAATTGATCTAGGGTCTTTTCAGGGGCATATTTGAGACCTAGGTCTAGGATCTGTAATTCGTCTTTAGTGAGTTGGATACTACTAAGATTGAAGATACCTCTTCCTAGTATTGTCTGGGGCGCTTTCTTCTGCCCTCCCCTACACCCTCTGGTGCGTTTTCTCTTTGGGTGTGTTCCTCTTCTCTCTCTTGATTGTATGTACGATTTCCCCATTGGCTGGGGTATGGTCCCTGTTCCTGGTGGCTTTGATTCCTTTGATAGTCTCTTGCTAAGGGTCTTCCATGGGTATCCGATCGGTTGCCATTCGCCCCTCTCCATCCGGCGTTTCCTTGGCCGTTCCGTGGTCTCCATCTTCCTGGTGGTCTGGTGTTTAGACCACCCCTGGGAAAACCCCTGTTTTCCCTCATATTTCTCCCTTGTTGGGGGTATTGGTCATATGTCTGATAGTCTCTCCCTAAGGTTGGTCTGTTCCTACTAGGCGACCTCCATCTCGGTTCATTAGGACTTCTATGATCACCGGTATCTTCATATCTCACCCTCCTGTTCTCTGGCCTCCCTTGGTGCCATCTGGGCGTATGATTCCCGCCTTGCATGGGTTCCCTTATCCTGTTAGGTGTAACAGGAGGGTTAGTGAACCTAGGTGTAGAGTCTGCATAAGAGGCTGATAAAGACGGTTCACTCTCATCCATGAGGGTATCATCAAGATCATCAGTTGATCCATCCATGGCTGCCTGCCATTTATAAACTTGCATGTTCTTATAGTCCAGGACATCCCTCTTAAATTTCTTTTGCTTTTTAATTTGAATATCATGATCATACTTTTTGATATGTTCCTGTAATTCTTTAGTCTTATCTTTATAGTCTTGTTGGCTGGCAAATGGGGTTAATGATTTCTGTATTTCTGCGATATGGGATTCTATTGATTTAAGTTTAAAATTCCTTCTTTTAACTATTTGATGCAAGAGCTCGTTCTCACTTGAGTTAAAAAAATTGTACCATTCGTTCATTAGTCCTGAATCTGTGACATTATCATTGGGGTGTACATCCCATCTTAACCTCCTGGGGGTCATCTTTTCTTTAATATATGTCTCCAATGTGGCTATATCCCACCATACTCTAAGTTGTTTCTCCATAGTATGTTTCAGCTGTTTGACCATACCCTGCATATCTTGACTGTTGATGATTTCTTCTTGGCTAAAAATCCCATCAACATTAATATTCCTATTTGTCATATACCCAAACACTTCCATAGCTGCAGGAAATAATATTACACCTAGGTGAAATATGAATTGAAAATAAAGGGGTATACCTGCGCTTAGGATGGTGGAAATAAGGGTAGGGAATACACAACTGCAGCCCCCCCTAAATATAGCTCCCCTAGGGGAGTATAGTAAAATAGATGGGCGAGGTGTTGGGGGTCGTGGCGCTGTTGTTGATGAATTGTATTAGTGAGCAAAAGAAAAAGCTCTAATAGGGCAAGTTCCCTAAATGTGTAATACAGAGGTGGCCACCCTGGCCACACAGATGCTACACATTTTTGGTAATCTTAATAAGTGTATATTGATTGGTTCACGTGAACATTATACATCTACAAACAATGGTATATATCCTGGAAATTTTTATTACATTTTTTTATACCAGTATTGGAGGCAATCAGCAACTTAAAGAAGGATTGTGATAGTATGGTGGGCAGTCTTACACTTACTGACACTTTGTAGGAACCAGTGACACTAATACTGTGATCAGTGCTAAAAAATATGCACTGTCACTGTACTAATGACACTGGCTAGGAAGGGGTTAACATCTAGGGAAATCAAAGGGTTAAACGTGTGCCTAACCAGTGTTTATGTGTAAACTGTGTGCTGATTTTACTAAGGTAAGTGATAGATTTTATACCCTGCTTTGCAGGAACACAAAATCCATAATCCCCCCCACCCCCGGTTCGAACGGGGCATTGCCTCGTCTTCCTCTTTGCCGATCAGCGGGTGCCACTTCACTTTCACTTACAGGTCCCTGTCATACTCCCATCCTGTGACCAGGCAGTGAAAAGAAAAACAGAACAGTGATGAACTCATCTCTCTGTCATTCTGTTTCCTTTCTATTGTAAAGTTGGGGGTTGTTTATTAAGAAAAGAAAAGTTCAAGAAAACAAAAATCACAGGTTTTCCCTCACAGGGGGTTTTCACCGTCCATACAAAATAATAACTTCAGCCTCCTGGCTTATACAGCAGTGCTGCTCAGGCCTTTCGCTTCAGGCTCTTGTCTGTCTACTACAGACTAATCCCCTTTGCCAACACTGTCCATGCAGGTAGCAGCACCTCACTGCTCTGACCCTCAGACTTGGGTCTCTGACTTTCACTGTGCACACCTGCACTCTCTGACTTCTCCCTTGCAAGCCTGGTCTCCTCGGGAGGGTGGAGCCCAGAATGCTGGTCCTGAATCTTTTTTTTTTTTTTATTTCTTTTTTTTTCAAATAAAAAGTTTCCTACATGTATACAAAACATGGGAAATGACATTCGTCTTAACGCAAGAGTTCAAAGTACAATTAATTGTCTTAATACACTCTCTCTTTCCATTCGTCTCAATAATGAAGGGGGAAAAAAACAAGAAAAGAAGGAACTAAACAAAAACATTCCTACCATTGGGATCCATTCTTCCCCCCCATTGGTTCCCACCCTCCACTCCTGCCCTTCCGGGCCAAGAGCGTGGGCCATTGGATCCCGGTAATGACTCGTGGCAAGAGGGGAGAGATCCATGGAGACAGTCACTAGACTTGCTCAAAAAAAGCTTCATGTTTCCTAATGTCGGGTCATGGGGGGACGCTCTCCCATGTCCTTCCATATCATCTTGACCCTCTCCCCATTCTCCCTCCCTCCTTAGTACTTATAGTTCATTATCCACATGTTTCTTCCCAAATTCTCCCCCCCCCCCCCCAGGCCTATCCCTTGTTCAAAAAACAAACCCACAACAACAAACCAAAAAAAAAAAAAAACAGTATCTCTCCCCCTCCCTCCCCCCAACCCCTACTCCCCCTCCATTAGTCCTCCACGCTGCTCAGACTAAATCAGATCATTCAACGGTGTCCAAATTTTACAGTTAATTTCTCTTTTTTTCCTACTTGTCCAGATCAGGCCTTCCATTCTATTCACTTCTTCCATCTTCCTAACCCACATACTCAATGTAGGAGGTTGTGTTTGTTTCGAATTAAGCGGTATACATGCTTTAGCAGCATTCAACAAATGATACATTAGTGGGTTCCCATTTATTCCCCAGGAAATATCTGACAGATGCAGGAGGTAGCATGCTGGGTCCTCCGGTATTACCGTCTCGCTAAACTTTTGAGTAATCTTCCGGACCCCTCCCCAGAACCCCCTAATTCTGGAACAAGTCCAAAAGATATGCACCGTCGTGCCCTTCTCTGAATGTGGACCTGAATCTACTATCAGGTCCACACACACCTGAACAATCAGTCTGCTGTTGAGTCTCAAAACCCGGATCCAGGACTGGGGATTTCATCCCACCCGGATCTCTAAGACATCCCCAGGCTCCAGGTCCCAAAGTGGACTTTTGTAAATAATGAGGAAACTAAAAAGCCAGTTTCCTCCCAAACAAGCAAATACACTGGAGCCCCTCAACCTGCCTGGTTGAGAATCCTGTATTCAGACACTGGTTGGGTACCACACTACCACACTATCAACATGCTTCTTAGAGCCGGTTCACATAGGGGCGACTCGTCAGGCGACTCAGCTGCCTGACAAGTTGCGCTTCGCTCTATTCAATGGAACTGTTCTAATAGGAACAACTCAAGTCGCTTAGACTTAGAAAAAGGTTCTTGTATGACTTTGGGGGCGACTCGGGGCGACTTAAATACAGAAGTCTTTTGTAAGTTGCCTCTGAAGTCGTTTTGAGATCGCCTTGCCGAGTTGCCCCCAAAGTCGTGCCGCCCCTGTGTGAACCGACTCTAAGGCCTCGTACACACGATCGGACATATCCGATGAAAACGGTCCGCGGACCATTTCCCTCGGATATGTCCGATCTGGAGTTTGATCCGATGGCGTGTACACACCATCGGATCAAATTCCCCGCCGGCGGACGGCGCGGTGACGTGTCGGTGATGCGGCGGTGACGTTGACGCCGCCACGTCACCGCCACGTCACCGCACCAGGAAGTAAAACACTTCCGCGCATGCGCCGAATCCATTCGGCGGCGGCGCGGCGGCGGTGCGGGACGACATGTCTGCTGGTAAGTGTACTAACCAGCAGACATGTCGGGCGGACAGATTCCCACCGGATAGATTTCAAAGCATGCTTTGAAATCTGTCGGGTGGACAAATCTGTCCACTAGCCCATACACACGATCGGAGATGTCTGCTGAAACGGTCCATCGGACCGTTTTCAGCGGACATAAGCCCTCGTGTGTACGAGGCCTTACACTTCAGTGCACTTGTTTGGCTCCCTCTGCTGCTTCTACTTCACCTTCTCTATGCTCTGCAGGCTAATGCACAGCATGCTACATCAAATCCAGGTGCCTACAATGCTTGCATGTAAAATCGAAACATAATTATGATGTCTTAATGGTTGAAGAGCTGCATTCCTTTGTACCTTTTATACCTGGCTGGGGTTCAGCTTTAGGAATAAAAATATGTACTAGTAATTTAGAAGGGAGCAGAGATGATATTTAGGTATTTTTATGTAAAGATGGCAATTGATAAGTGTTGCAAATATACTGAAAGTATGGTCAATAATTCCAATGTGCGAAGGGAGCGGGCCAGGTGAAACAGAAGTGTTTTTATTAAAAAGTTTCTGCAATGACACAAACACATGACCTTCAGACTGATAGACCGGGTAGCAACTGTTATTGTGTTCATACACATCTATATCTATAATAATAAGATTCTCATATACAATAATAATGTCCTTTATAGAAAATAGTAAACAACATGGGCTGATATGTTAATTAATCACACAGCTGCCTTTACTGATGACAGGGATGTAAATAAATCACTTTCACCCCATTTTTAGCCATAATATGTTCACTCTTATCTGCAATGACACAAACACGTGACATTCAGACTGATGGACTGGGTAGCAACTGCCATTGCGTTCACATCATAAACAAAGGTCAGTCTTTTTTGTTCCCCCTGCTTATTAGCAATGGTTCCATTAGTAGGTGCTTTCTGTCATTTAGGCATTTTACTTTATGCTGCCATCTACTTGTGATTTAATAGAAATGCCATGAGTTTTACTTTCTCCATTAGCAAAACTATAATACTGTTTTATGGGGTACCTGATTTTGACATCCCTTGTTGTTTGCCTTGTTTTAAAAATCGGAAAGTTGATTTGCAACAAGTGGGATAAAAGACAGACAAAAAAGAAGAATTACTCTTTAATGACTAATCAAATAATTTAGAATATCTAAAAGATGAAACCTGATTATCATACTTTTTTGCTTCAGTTTTAGTGTCTTTGCACACAGGCAGTTAAGTGCATTTAACAAAAATGCCAGTGTCTTTCTACCACCCGGGCATTCCACATTCAGAGTATAGCTTCCTCTTAAAATAAATAGCTGTGTGCTGCTGTACTTGGGTACACATGTACAGCATACAGTCATATGCAAAAAATAAAACGTTTTCTAGTTTTTATATATGCTTGTACTCTGTACTCGTGTTTATGTTAGCAACACTGGATAACTGAATACAGCAGTAAGCAGTCATTCATGTCTATGGGAGGTTGTATGCTCCACCTGGGTTGGGGATAAAAAAACATTTTATATGATTTTGGTAAGTCTCAAGGCAAATGCCGACACACACAGTAGTAGCACACTGGCACTCCCCTCGCTATCACACTGCTCCCGAGACTGGAGCTCTGCTCTTGCCCCCGCCTAGTCCCAGCCCCTGGTGTCACCCCTCTGTTGGGTGTCACCCGGTGCGGCCCGCACCCCCATAGCAACGCCGCTGGGTGAAGCCTGCAGTGAAACATTATTCTCTTTACACATAGCAGTTCGTGTTAAAGATTACGGGTATAATATTGTCAATGCCTAGTTTAAATCATCCACATAGAATAGGTCAGGCCAGGGACATTACAGCAAAAGATAACATTTATTTCTATAGCTGAGTGAACATTGTAGGTCATACTGATTTTCATGCAAGGCCTGCTGTAATAGTTTGTGTCTCATTAGAAACATAATAGCATCAATACTTTTTGTTTTCCCTTCAATTCTGTTTTCATTTTTAACCAGTGTACATTCTAGCTGTAATCTGTTGCACTGGAATGTGCCTAAAAGCTGGACCTCATGGGCATTTGTAAATCATTGCTTGCCAATAACACAACAACTATTCCAATGTTATACTGAATACAATATCCAAATGAGGTTCCTCCGAAAGTCATTAAACAGCAACAAGAGAGAGATCTAGCTGATACCGAATGACCATAAAACACTGATGAAATATTTAGCTTGATATCAAAGCAATGTAGGAAACAGTGAAATTTGGACTTAGTATGGGATGGCCCAATTTGCAAGGACAGAGACATTTGTCACATTTTTCTTTATTACCCAAATTATTACAGATTTCTCAGCCCAAGCTGTTTCATAATACAGGCAATAAATACGTGAACCATTGCATTGTCCTTATTTTGTCATTTATTTGTCCTAGGTAAAAACAATTCAAACATTATTATCCCTAGGATAATTTTTTTCTGCATGCAGAAAAAAAACGAATAAACTACTATAACTGAGTATATGGGTTCATAAATCTAGGAAAACAATGTTGTACATTAAATTTCGATGTACCTTTTAGCCTAATCTTAGGGTGGTATTATAACATGATGTTGCCTTAGGCAGACCTGACTGATAATGGCCTTGTGTGTTATTGAATTATTATTGAATTAGCAACATACAGACCGCTTTATATACAGAACTCGTTTTGAACTGTGCAGACCATCAAACAAGAGAAGGTAGAGATGATTTTATATTTTATGTTATCTGAACTATAAAAAGTTAGCTGAATGAACTTATCCTAAGATGGGCACAAATGGGACTAAAACAAAATAAGGGAATGCCATTACAATTTATAGTTCAAGGCGTTGATACGTTTCTCCACAGCTTGCTCTAGACCAGTGTTTTTCAACAGACGTGCCGCAGAGTCCCCAGGGGTGTCATGCCAAAATGACACAAAAACCTGTACAGTCTGACCATTAAAGGCTTACTGTATTAAGTTCTGTGTACAGAGATAAGGTAGAGCACATCCCTCCTCCAGGCTCTCTTCTCCTTCTATGTCTGTATTCAGGGCTTTTTTTTTCTCAGAGAATAGGTGCAGGATATCCCCCTTTCTTAGTCACTTCTTGTATCCAACCCCTATCCACCTCTGAGCACTGTTCCTTGGTTCCATTCCCTAACCATCTCCGAGTAGTGCCCTTTTAAGAGAATACAGAGACAAGCAGAGGCGGCTCTTTAATTAGTCAAATTAGGTGGATGCCTAAGGCCTCACACTCAGAGGGGCCCCACGGCCGCCTAACTTACCCAATGCATTTCCCCAGTGTTGAGGGACAGGGCACCTTAACACTGATGTGCTCAGGCAGTGTTTAGAGCCCTGACTCAGCAGTGGGGCTGCCAGTGTCCCTATCCACCAGTAAATATGGGTGACACCACCCCTTGTGACGTCAATGATCCAGCATGTCCTCAGGCGATGACATCACCGGGTGGCCCCCACCCCTTAGTTATTAAAAAGCAGGATCTGGGGGCCACTTTGTTAAAGGGGTCTTCGAGATTGCGATAAGCCCCCCGCAGACCCCCACAACCACCGGCCAGGTTTGTGGGGAAGAGGCTCTTGTCCTTGAATTATTTTTCCCATCATGGGTGTGGGTGGGGCCTCATGTCAAGGTTTTTGCATAAGGCCTCACAAAGCCTAGAGTCGCCTCTGGAGACAAGTATCCTTTTGTGGTGCTATGGAATTTATTAATGATAGCAAGAAGGGATAAAATAGCTCCCCCACAACAAGCAACAATAGACCCCTCCAGTAACACTAGATTTGCCAAGAGAAATTAAACCCCCCCAGCAACAATGGACCCCACACAACAAAAGATCCCTTCCAGCAACAATAGCTCCCCCAGCAGCCAGCATTAATAGGATCTCCAGCACACCCCAGCACCTCTTGCGATTACATACATTCAGTTCTGGAGGTGCTGGAACTGCATTCCCTGTGTTCTCACTGAAAAAAGCTCAAGGTAAGGTAGAGCAGCCCACACAGCTTTCAGTTTTGCCAGCAAAATACAGATACTGTAAACAAATTGGTTATCAAGATAAACCCACCCTCTTGACTTCCCACCGTCGCGCTGGCTGGAAGAAACCTAGGGGCACTAGCTGCCGCTATTAAATAAATAAATGAATAATGTGAAAAAATATACTACTACTTAACCTAAATTCAGTGTCAGAAAAAATATATTAAGAAGTGCTTAAGTGAAATATGTGTATAAACCTCTCACATATACAATTAAAGAATTATACAAATTAATTATTAACTAATATAAGTGAATTCAAAAATAGCTTAATATATATACTATGAAAATAAATATATATATAGAACCCGTGAAAAAAGTGTTAAGTGATAAACATTAGACATGTGCATTTGTTTTGGTTAGAATGCATTTTCGTTATAGTTTTAACGAACAAAAATGAAAGCGCAAGAAACGAAAACCGAAAGATCCAACATAAAAAATGCTTTATTTTCGTTCAGATCCGACGATTTTCGATGCTTTGTCGAATTTCCGTCGTTCAATTTCACAAAGTCATCGAAAATTGTCGTTCTGAATACAGTGAAAAGGTATTTTCACTGTATTCAGAACGACAATTTTCGATGCTTTGTCGAATTTCCGTCTTTCAATTTCACAAAGTCATTGAAAATCGTCGTTCTGATTACAGGGAATAGGTATATTCCCTGTATTCAGAACTACGATTTTCGATGCTTTGTCGAATTTCCGTCGTTCAATTCGATAAAGTCATCGAAAATCGTCGTTTTCGGACGAAAAACGTTCCCGACGAAAACAAATTAAATCAAAACGATTTTCGGGAGTAACTAAATAAATTTCTTTTCTGGACGAAAACGAAAAAACGAAACTAAATATTCCAGTCTGCACATGTCTAATAAACATAAAGTTCATAAGTGATGTATATCTCTTGGATCTTTAAAGTCTTCCATCACACCAAAAGTGTTCAGTGAATCCTTCACCCATCAAAAATACACACTTACCAGAACGATAGGCCTAACAATCACGTGTTTTGGCATAAAAGCATAAACAGGACCTCTCAAATAGGTTTGATAGGAAATTTGTTCCAAACAGTGTAATCCCAATAGCTCCACATAAATAATAAAAGAGAGGGGTGCACAATAGTGTAATACCGAATGGTCAGTTTTAATAAAACACCACGCACAAATCTTCAAAAGTTGCACTCACAAAAAAACATCTTTAAAACAAGCAGTAAGTCACAGAAAACAAAGCGAACAAAGTGTTCCCAATCTCCTCTACTGGTCAAATAGTGGTCTCGGCGGACCTGCAATCAGCTTAAAGGTAATCTCACCACTCAAACGTCCTGTATTGAAACCATGCTTCCTGGTTCCTGGTTCAGCTTAGTGCATCACACGTCTAAACCTCTCACGTTGGTTCAGATGCTAGCTACGTGACTATTCCCTGACATGTTTCGTCACGTGGGACTTAATCATGGGGTTGGTCACACAGCGCTAGATCCCTCCCTTATATCCATACCCTTCTGATTGGTAGACAGGATGCCTGTCGAGTGCGCACGCATACCGCATCAGCTGCGGGTGGAAACAATGTTCATATTAGAATCAACTGTGGCCTGCGTATAAGCCTATCACGTGTCCCCAGAGTCTAACAACTGCACACACGTACCGCATCTCCTGCGGGCGGAAGCAGCATTCATATTGGCGTAATCTAAGAGTTCTGCCGTTAGATTACACCATTATGAATGCTGCTTTCGCCCGCAGGAGATGCGGTACATGTGTGCAGTTGTTAGACTGTGGGGACATGTGATAGGCTTATGCGCAGGCCACAAGAGTTCCGCCTGCAGTTGATTCTAATATGAACGTTGTTTCCGCCCGCAGCTGATGCGGTATGCGCGCGCACTCGACAGGCATCCTGTCTACCGTTTAGAAGGGTATGGATATAAGGGAGGGATCTAGCACTGTGTGACCAACCCCATGATTAAGTGCCACGTGACGAAACATGTCGGGGCATGGTCACGTAGCTAGTATCTGACATTTAGACGTGTGACGCACTAAGCTGAACCAGGAAGGATAGTTTCGATACAGGACATTTGAGTAGTGAGATTACCTTTCAGCTGATCACAGGTTCGCCGCGACCACTATTTCACCAGTGGAGGAGATTGGGAACGCTTTGTTTGCTGTGACTTACTGCTTGTTTTAAAGAAGTTCTTTTGTGAGTGCAACTTTTGAAGATTTGTGCGTGGTGTTTTATTAAAACTGACCATTCGGTATTACACTATTGCGCACCCCTCTCTTTTACTATCTCTTTTGCTATTGCTATACTATCCTCAGATAGAATGTGCTTCAGTCTCCTTAGGTCATTTGAAGCTAAAATACAGAAAATCCGGACATCTACCAACCAGGCGGTGCGACCTCTAGACCAACCCACAATATTGGGTCCTCATTTAGGCCTTATGCAATTTTCAGATACAACGCCAGAGGAGATACTGAAGATATTATATACATATTATATACATATTCAGATGATATCTGTCCCGGGTGGCTTATGAAGGCCAACTCCAAAACACTGGCTCCAGACATCTGCAAAGTTATCAATCTTTCGCTGCAACTAGGCATCGTCCCAGGAAAGATGAAGCATGCCATAGTAACACCCCTTCTGAAAAAAGTGGGCCTTGATATAACTGATCCGCTTAACTTCAGGCCCATTTCCGCCATCCCTTTCTTGTCAAAAATTCTAGAGCAAGTTGTCTTTAGGCAGCTACAAATCTATTTTGAGGGAGGAAACCTCTTTCATGATACCCAGTTGGGGTTTCGCCCGGGAAGAGGAACGGAGATATCTGTGCTGGCTATGCGAGAATGATTACTATCAATCTGTGATGCAGGGGGGTCGGCAGCTTTGATTCTGCTAGACCTCGTAGGTCCTTCGCCTCTCTTTATTTTAGGAGACCGCATGGCCAAAGTGCGTGTGTGTTAAACCAATTTCGTGTGCGAGCAGGTGTGGTGGTTTTTGTGGGGGGGGGGGGTGGGCGTACTAAGCACAGGCGTACCTTGCATAGCACACCCAGCGGGAGCCGGGCTGAGACCACCAAACTCAATTCACATGCAGCCGAGACCGGGATCCGAACCCTTGGCTGCAGAGGTGAACGGCTTGTCATCGCAGTGCCAATCACGTTGAGCCACCACAGCTCCCTTATTTTTATCACTTAACACTTTTTTCACGGGTTCTATGTATATATATTTTTTCATCGTAACGTATTTATCGGCGTATAACACGCACCCTAACTTTAAGAGGGGAGTTTCAGGAAAACAACTTTCCACAGCCCCCTGCGTATAACACGCAGGCACAGTTTACCCTCTATTTTCAGGGTAAAAAGTGAGTGTTATATGCCAATAAATACAGTATACAGTATATATTAAGCTATTTTCTAATTCACTTATATTAGTTATATTAATTTGTATAATTATTTAATTGTATATGTGAGAGTTTTATACACATATTTCACTTAAGCGCTGCTTAATATATTTTTTCTGAATTTAGGTTTAGTAGTCACTATATATATATTTTTTCACAAAATACAGATACTAGCATAAAGGGGAGAGACCTCAGAGAAGGAACTCTCCCTTATCCCTGTATTCAGAACTTAACTCAGTAACCCTTTCATGGTCGGACTGCACAGGGTTTTGTGTCATTTTGCTGCAGCAAGTGCAAAGAAGGGGGATTTAGAAGGGTAGCAGTTGTTCTAAGCGTGGGGAGGGGGGGGGGGTTGCATCAGGGGAGGGGAAATTTGGAGGAGGAAATATGTGCTAGACAGGGGGTTGTGCTAGCAGAAGTGGTGGGGGGTAATTACAACCTACTGACCTTTTAAATCAGCCTTTTTTTTTTCATACCAGGTGCAGTGCGGTAAAACATGGTAAATTGCGGTAAAACATGGTAAGTTTTTTTGCACCACACAAAAATGTGTTGTTTTTTTGCACTTGTGCACGGGTAGCAGTAATTCTTTATGGTCCCCCCCACTTTCCTGCCAATTGCATGTTTGTTTGCACCTATTTAAACGCATGTGTTTTGGTGGGGCTCAACTTAAAAATCTTGCCAGTGCCCTTTTAGTGTGTTTCACAAGTATAGAGCAGCATAATAAAAAAACAACATGCAAATAAGGGCTCGGGCTCAGACGCACCTCCATGTGTGAACAAGCCCTCAGAATGGTGTGCCCCACGATTGTGCGAAATTCCAAAGGGTGCCTCAACTACAAGAAGGTTGAAAAACATTGCTCTAGAGCAATGGCTGCAAATGATGGCACAGTGGCTGCAATTTTGTGGGCACAGTGGCTGCAATTGATGGCAGATTGAGGCTGCAATTGATGTTTTTTTACATTTTTCAGTTTGTTTGTGTCCCTATTTTTTTTTTTTACCGCCAGCTACCACTGATAAGGATGCCTTTGCTGAGCACTGGTAAAGAAGCATTTGCTAAGCACTGGTGTAGCGCCCATGTACTTTTAGGTACTGGTGCAGTTCTAAATTTAAGGGGGATGAGAGAGTTAGTTGGCTCTCATTCAGTTGATTTGAACGGATTGGGACTCTGTCTTGGCTTGGCTGTGCTGTGGGCCCATCCTGTTGTTCTTGGGGTGCTGTTCCCAACCCGGGGTCAAAGGTGGCGGCAGTGGAGTCGAAGCTGGGGTGCTCTCTCTCGGCAGCCAATCGGGAAGGTTGAGCCTCGCTGGGCATGTCGGGAGATGGTACATAAGAGACGGGATGTTTTAGGTTCAGGGTTCTGGAGGTACGTCACCCACCTTCAGGGTGTCTGCGCAGTGCACCCTGGCGTTATGGCCTACCAGGCCGAGGTGCGCGTGCCACGCGGTGTTTTCGGTTCCGGGCCCACTTTGGTTCGGAGCATCTGAGTTGTGGCTGGGCCAACTGATTGACTGGGTCCCTATGATCCATTGGGGATCGAGGTGGCTGGACACTGAAAGGCTGGATGTCGATCGCCTGTCAGTCATTAACCTAACTACAAACTACCTGAAGTGACTCACGCTAAAGAGGGGAATTGTCTCTGTGATCGAAATTCTAGGAAGGGGCCTGTGGCAGAGGTTTGTTTCCCTCAAAGTTCCGAGTGATACTCTGGCTGCCAGACCTGTGGCAGAGGCCTGTCCGGGTACGCTAAGCCCACTCTGGCTAGAGTGGCGAAGAAGACAAAAGTGTTGTCGGAAGCAGGACTGCTTTTCTCATTGTTATGCCTGAACCTGCTATTTCTTCTTCTAATACTTCTTAACCCTTCACAGAAAGTTTACCGTTTTACCATGTTGGGTAAATAAAAGCACAGGATAAAAGACACCGGCTGTTTGGACATTCCATTATTACTGCTCTCATCAACTACCCTAGACGGCGGAGCCACAGAGGTAGCAGGCCATTCCACCAATTCGAACAAGCAGCTCCTACGGGGGTAAGTGCTAAACTGGTACATATGCATTTGCTGAGCACTGGTAAGTATGCATTTTCTGAGCACTGGTAAGGATGCCTCCTTTGCTGAGAACTGGTAAGGATGCCTTTGCTGAGCACTGGTAAAGTTGCCTTTGCTGGGCACTGGTAAGCATGCATTTGCTGAGCACTGGTAAGGATGCCTTTGCTCAGCACCGGTAAGGATGCCTTTTCTGGGCACTGGTAAGTATGCATTTACTGAGCACTGGAAAGGATGCCTTTGCTGAGTACTGGTAAGGATGCATTTGCTGAGCACTTTTAAGGATGCCTTTGCTAGGCACTGGTAAGGATGCCTTTGCTAGGCACTGGTAAGGATGCCTTTGTTGAGTACTGGTAAGGATGCATTTGCTGAGCACGAGTAAGGATGCCTTGCTAGGCACTGGTAAGGATGCCTTTGCTGAGCACTAACAATGATTATACAAGGATGCTTACGCAAGGGATATCCACAATGCTGTCATCAGGGCTGTCTTAATAGCATCATGGGCCCCTGGGCAAAGTAATGCTCTCGGGCCCCTACAATGGAGACAGTGTAGGTAAACAGAAGAGCTCCACATTAACTATATAAATAATCATTCTGTACAGCAAAGAAACAGTGGAAAAATACTACATACAGTATTTAAAGTAACAAAGCTGTCCTGTGCATAAAATATATCTGCTAGATTGATGCCTCCCCATCACTATGGCCCCTCTGCACCGCTACCAGCTTGCCTCCCCTGTGTATCCTTAACTCTCAGTGGCACCATGGGACCCCCTATTTTGGGGCAGCGAGAGCTCAAGGACCAGCTACTTTGGGGAAAGTGTAGGGGCCCCTATGCAGCTGGGACCCCTGGGCAGTGCCCAGGTGTGCCCTCTCATTAAGACAGCCCTGGCTGTAATGTGTATAGGCACAGTATACTTTGCATAGCCACCGGACATTATTGTACATAAGTAGGGGTTGGGTTTAAGGATGCCTTTGCTGGGCAGTGGTAAGGATGCCTTTGCTGGGCAGTAGTAAGGATGCCTTTGCTAGGCATTGGTAAGGATGCCTTTTCTGGGCATTGGTAAGGATGCCTTTGCTGGGCATCGCTAAAGATGCCATTGCTGGGCATTGGTAAGCATGCATTTTCTGGGCATTGGTAAGGTTGCCTTTGCTGGGAACCGATAGGGATGCCTTTCCTGGGAACTGGTAAGGATGCCTTTGCTGGGCATTGGTAAAGATGCCTTTGCTGGGCATTGGTAAAGATGCCTTTGCTGGGCACTGGTAAGGATGCCTTTGTTGAACACTGGTAAGGATGTCTTTGCTGAACACTGGTAAGGATGTATTTGCTGGGCATTGGTAAGGATGCATTTGCTGGGCATTGATAAGGATACCTTTGCTGGGCATTGGTAAATATCCCATTGCTGGGCATTGGTAAGCATGCCTTTGCTGGGCATTGGTAAGGATGCCTTTGCTAGGCATTGGTAAATATGCCATTGCTGGGCATTGGTAAGGATGCCTTTGCTGATCACTGGTAAGGCTGCATTGCTGAAATTGCTTTGGGCAAGCCTTTCCCTGCTTCTACAGGTGTTGTATTGGTAAAATTCAACCTGTATGAGGGTGAACAAGATAAACAAGAAAACAAAACTTGTTTAATACAGAAACAACTTGTGTCTTGGACTGCAAACACTTGCCAAATGGTATGCTTTTGCACAATTAATGTGATGTTTGCTGTTATATGCATGCTGATAACTTGTCAAACCTTGGCTCATATTCCTTTAGTTTGAGAGCAACACATACAGCACTCAGGTCATCTGTTAGTCTGTTTCTGGCATCACATTTGATATAATTCAATGCTGAAAACAGCTGCTCACAAGCATAGGATGACCCAAACAAAGTAAGAAAAGCAATCCCAAGTGCTTTCATTGACTTAAAATTATTTGGCAGAGAATTCCACACTTTAAGGATTTCATTTTCCGAAATAACAACTGTGCTGTCCTTTGTCATCTTTTCACAATCTATCTTCTCAAGTGTTGCATGCAGGTCTGATGCCGCGTACACACGATCACTTTTTGTGATGTAAAAAAACATTGTTTTATCTCACAAAACAAAACAACGTTTTTCAAACATCATTTTAAAAAACGACATTGCATACACACCATCGTTTTCTGAAAATGCTCTTGCAAAGCACGGTTACGTACACCACGTTCGATGGCACTCTGTTCCATTGAAGCTCCCGTCTCATAACTTGCTTCTGAGCATGCGCGGGTATAAAAATTTCGTTTTAAACGTCGTTTTGCCCACACACGATCATTTTTTATGACACAAAAAACGACATTTTGAAAAACGACACAAAAAATTCAAGCATGTTCGAATTTTATTTTTTTTGTCGTTTTTTAGAAGACATAAAACGACGTTTTGCCCACACACGATCATTTTAAATTACGTTTTTTAAAGCAACGTTTTTTTTCATCACAAAAAGTGATCGTGTGTACACGGCAATAAAATTTATTTTTCCGGATAGAGTTTTCTTAAAATTCCAGTAGCATCATTTCCAGATTTCCTAAATCTAACCAGTATAAGCAGGAAAGATCATGTTCTTCACATTTGGCTTTATCTGGAGGAGTAAGAAAACACAGGGTTGTCTCCATCTTACAGAACTGTAAAAATCTATTACTAAAATTCTCTTTTGCAACTTCTACAATGCTAGGAAATTCCTTGTAGATTGTCTGATGGTTTGGATTGTAAGGCCGCGTACACACGATCAAATCTGGAAACGGTCTGCCAGACCGTTTCAGCAGACAGATTCGATCATGTGTACGGGGAAACAGACTGATTTGGCCAGCCGACAGATTTGAAAGCATGCTTTCAAATCTGTCGGCTGGGAACCTGTCCGCCCGACATGTCTGCTGGTTAGTATGCTAACCAGCAGACATATCTGCTCGCACACAGGTCGAATGGTTTCGACGCATGCGCGGAAGTGTTTTACTTCCTGGTGCGGTGACGTGGCGGCGTCAACGTCACCGCCACGTCACCGACACGTCGGCGCGCTGTCTGCCGGCGGGGATTTCGGTTTGATCGTGTGTACACGATCAAACCAATACATCCCAGCAGACAGATTTGTTCAAATCGGTCTGTCCGACAGATTTGAACAAATCTATTTGCTCGTGTGTACGGGGCCTTAGGGCCAGTTCACACCAGACGCAGTTCCGTACAGTTTTGCATGCATTTTTTCTGCACTGAAAATGCATGCAGTGTTTTCCATTCCGATGGCTCTAGTTGGCTGTAGTTCACACCATGCAGTCAGTTTCTGGTCAGTTTTTGGTGCATAAACTGACCGGTAACTGACTGCATGGTGTGAACTACAGCCAACTAGAACCATTGGAATACATAGAAAACACTGTGCATGCATTTTGTGCAGAAAAAAAGCACACAGAACTGAACGGAACTGCGTCTGGTGTGAACTGCTCCCAAATACATTTTTAGATTTACAAAATATTTCAGCTGCCCACTTTCAAGGTTACGTAGATACAGTAGTAGGTGAGGTTGAAAAAAGACACAAGTCCAAGTCCAACCTATGTGTGTGATTATATGTCAATATTACATTGTATATCCCTGTATGTTGTGGCTGTTCAGGTGCTTATCTAATAGTTTTTTGAAACAATCAATGCTCCCCGCTGGGACCACCACTTGAGGAAGGGAATTCCACATCCTTGACGCTCTTACAGTAAAGAACCATCTAAGTAGTTTAAGGTTAAACCTCCTTTCTTCTAATTTTAATGAGTGGCCATGTGTCTTGTTAAACTCACTTCCCTGAAAAAGTTGTATCCCTATTGTGGGGTCACCAGAATGGTATTTGTAAATTGAAATCATAACCCCTCTCAAGCGTCTCTTCTCCAGAGAGAATAAGTTCAGTGCTCGCAACCTTTCCTCATAACTATTATCCTCCAGACCCTTTATTAGCTTTGTTGCCTCTTCTCTTTCAAAAACCTGTAGTTTTCTCTCAAATGTTCTGATACCACAAAACATTCTTTCTGGTGTTTTACCTAAACCTTGCAGTTTTTTGTTGAGTACATTGAAGTGTATTATAAAATCAGTAAAAAATATGAGGTTGGTAAGCCAGGTCATATCAGTAAGCTGTGGATATTCCTTCCCCTTTTCATTCATAAACAGCCTAATTTCATCCAAGCAGGCTACAAATCTCTCCAGGACCCATCCTCTGTTTAGTCACCATACATTATTGTACACAAGTAAAGTATTATACCATACCTCCTAACTTTTTGAGATGGGAATGAGGGACGCCTATCAGCAAAGGTATGCAGGCATAGGACACACCCCCTACCACGCCCCCTTAAAGGAGCATTGTACAAAAAAAATAAGATTGGTTAAACCCACAAGTGCTTTTTTTTTACCACTACTATTCCTTTATATTGGCTTTTGGAATTTACAAATGCAGCAATTTAGAAATTTGGATGAAAGGTTTAGCACTGGGGAACACTTTCAGGTAAGATAAAAAGTGCATTTTATATACATATATATATATATATATATATATATATATATATATATATATATATATATATATATATATATATATATATATATATATATATAGATAGATCAGACCAAAACAAGGGACAAATGAGGAGGAATGAGGGACAGAGGGACTTTGCTCCAAATCAGGGACAGTCCCTCGAAATCAGGGACAATTGGGAGCTATGATTATACCGTTCCTGTACCTCATCAAGAAGTGTTTGAAACTGTTGAAAATTAAGAACACTAGCCATGATGTAATTCACCATTTTTGCTGCTTTCCTTGGCAAAAAGAGCTTCTTGATGTAAAATACAATGAATTTGAATGACTGGATGCTTTGCTTCTTTAACAAAAAAACAGTATGAATGTTACCCCCACCATAGAAGGTGCCCAGTCACTAGTAACTGAAAACACTTTTTCTGGCCTTATGTCTTGTGACAAAAAAGCCTCCATCACAGCATTGTAGCTATCTATTCAGGGGAGGACTGACAACTCATGGGGCCCCCAGGCAATAGAAGATTATGGGGCCCCTGGGCTTACAGATGGCCACCACACCAGGAGGCAGTGCAGAGGCGGGGCAGCTAAAATCTTGGGATTTTCACATCACAAGCATGTCGGTTTCAGACATATCAGGGACAGATGTTAAAAAAAAAACATAGATTTTTACATGCTGTCCCTGGTTTTACTGAGCCTGGCAACCTTGATGGGGCCCCCTAGTGGCATGGGGCTCCCAGGCAGTGCCCGAGTGACTCAATGGTCAGTGCACCCCTGTATCTATCCCTTGTGTTCTTCCAGGCAAAGACACCAGTTTTAAGATTTCCTCTCTCATGGTGTCACCGACAGCATAACACAAAATCACTGCTAGCCTTGCATGATTGTTTATATCTGTGCTTTCATCCAAGCACATTGAGTAACAGACTGCCTTTGTAAGTCAGTGGTGAGCTGCTGACTAAAATCACTTGTTCTTTAACAGTATTTATGCTAAGTGGCATTCCAGAGATGAGTTTCTTAATTTTATCCTTGTTTTGGAAATCAAGAAAAAGGGAATTACTTACAGCCAACAAGGCCATTTTGATAAAAACGCCATCAAAGAGGGGATTACCATGTTTTGCCATGCACAGTGAAATTTCAAAGCTGGCAGTTGCCAGATAATTTGTTTTAGAAAGATAGTTTCAAAAACTATGATACTGGCAGTGATGTTTCCTCAATTTCCCATCAAGAAACTCTTTCCTTTCAGCTTAGCCAAGTTCGGCAACATTTTTGTGGTTGGTATTAAAGTGACGTCTGACACTTGATGTGTGAGATACAACACTTTCACTACACAGAACACATAACGCTTTTCCATTGCGTTCAATAACTCCATATTACTGTGAATGATCTTCCACTATCTGTTTTTAGTTTTGCTTCTTTTGATGTACTAATTTTTGGGTGTTCAAGTGTACAAAAACACAAAATTTATAAAATAAAGACGGATGAATCACCCAATACAAATCTATCCCTACCTAACAGTACCAAAAATATTATTGTCACATTTCACAAAAAAAGTATGTAATAAACGCAGAATTGTTGAAGAGCAACTCACGTTTTTGTAGACAGATACAAATTGTCCAAGGTTCTGTAAAAACAACAAGGCGTGCTGTGCCGCTGCTGACACCGCTCTGCTGGGTCTGGAAGCCACGGTAGGTTCTACAAGAACTGCAGAGAAGCATCCAGGAGAGAGGGCTGGAATGAAAAAAATGTTTTGTCATTGTCCTTAGGGACACAGGAAACGACCATAGCCCAGGGGCCAGATGTGGCCCTTAGCAACTCGCGTGTACCAGATCAGTCTGAGTCAGTCAGTGGGAGAGTAGGACGCTCCGGCCTTCCGCTCGAGTCTGCTCTCGCCAGGGACCAGATAGACAGACAGTGAATCTAACAGAGACTCCCAGAGACTCACTATCTGGCTCCCCCCGGCTCTACCTGACCCCCCCTGGCTCCCTTCCTTCACCCCTTCTTCCAGGGGAACCAGCAGGTAAGCCATCCACTGTGGGTACATCCACCACCCATCCGGTGCTAGTTCCGCGTTTTCGGGTGTTTTTTTATCCCTCGCGCCGGCCTGGAAGCAATCGCGGCAGCCGCCACTAGGAAAGGCTGCGGCTTCAACCGCGGCCTAGCGGCGCGCCGCTTCTCACCCCCACCAAGCTCACGAAAACTCCTAAAACAGCCCAGAAACCCCCCCCCCCGTACCCCTGGAAAGTACCTCCCACCCCCACTCGATCCATCCTGGCCCCCACGGCAGCACCAATCCACCCAATCTGGGAGCTCACCGGCCTGGATCCTGCTGCTGGTTTGGCGGCCATCTTACTACACCCAGCCCCAAGCTCCGCTTGCTCAACGACATAGTAACTTGATCCAGGGTTCGCCCGATCGCCTCTCGAGGGGTCAGGAAGGATTTTTTTTCCCTGCCACTGCATATTGGCGTAGCACGGTCAGGTTTTTTTTGCCTTCCTCTGAACCAAGTCAGGATAGAGGATTCAACAACCAACTGGCGTTACTGAAGCAAGAGCGCAGAAGGCCAGAAGCCGCCTGGAAAAGAAGCCTATCAGATGAGAACCTCTCCATCTACAAGGCAATAACTAAGAAATACCACCCCTGCGAACTCTTCAAGCTGGTCACTCAGACCATGAATCCAGGATGTCTCGAAGCCCCCAATTCGGACACACAAGAATTTTGCAATGAATTATCGGATTACTTCATCAATAAAATCGAGGCAATCCGGCAAAGCATTCAGCAAAACAATTCCCCCCGTAGCCCCCCCCCCCCGTAATAATTTACACAACACCTATAGTAATTCACCACAACCAGGTAAGTTCATGCTGGAACCCATCTCTATTCAAGCCACTAAAAATATCATCGGTACTTTGCGTAATAGCACTGCACCAAATGATATCATCCCCACCAAACTGCTGAAGGAATGCGCCCCAAGGATCCACTCCACCGTCGCCCCATAACAGGCTTAAACGCTCTCTCCAAGGTCATAGAGAAAGTAGTGGTACAACAGCTGCAACAGCATCTAGATACCCACAACCTACTTGATCCATTTCAAGATATGGGATGACGCTCTCGAGGCCGCAGACGAAGGAGAATCTTGTCTTCTGGTTCTGTTGGACCTGAGCGCAGCTTTCGACACAGTAGACCACAAGCTTTTATTGACCCGGCTAGCTGAAGTAGCCAGAGTCGCAGAAGGCGATTTATCTTGGTTCTCCTCTTTTTTGGAGAACCGATCGCAAGTAGTGAAGTTAGGACCTTTCATTTCTGAAAAACGCACATTATCGTGCGGAGTCCCTCAAGGATCCCCCCTGTCGCCAGTGTTATTCAACATCTATCTCCGTCCTCTTTTTGAAATTATCAGCAGTCAAAAACTGCTCTATCACTCATACGCAGACGACACGCAACTGTATTTCCGCATTTGCAATAAAAAGGATCACCACCTCAATCTAGAGACATGCCTCTCTTTGATAGAGGACTGGACGACAAAGAGTTATCTCAAACTCAAGGGAGCGAAAACAGAACTTCTCCTGTTTCACGCCAAGCGTAAGAATCTACCTGCAACAACTTGGAGCCCCCCGCCCATTCTGGGCAAAATCATCACCCCTAGTGCCAAAGTCAAAAGTCTCGGGGTCATTTTCGACTCCTACATGACAATGGACGCACAAATAGGGTCAGTAGTCAGCGGATCTCACCATCTGCTGCGCCTACTACGCAGACTTATTCCATTTATTCCCAAAGAAGACATAGCATTCGTGGTGGGAGCAATTGTAAACTCAATATTGGACTATGCAAATGCCCTTTACCTCGGACTCCCCAAGTACCAAATCGCTCGTCTACAAGTCGTTCAAAATACAGCCGCTAGACTTGTGACTGGGAAAAAACCTTGGGAATCAATCTCCTCTTCACTGAGAGCCCTTCATTGGTTACCAGTAAAAGACAGAATTACTTTTTTTTTTTTTTTTTATTCTTTTTTTATTAAACATTTTTCAGTAACATACATTTACAATACAAATCATACTTAACAGATACACTGACATACCTACATGTACACATAAGTGGTCTCCTAGAATCCCCTGTATCTATCCATCTATAGTGGCTCCCAATGGTCACCTAGTGGTACCCAGGGCATTCCCCTTGGTTGACCTCGTTTAGTCCCTATAATAGCTCTCTGTCCGGAGGGTATGGGACAGAGAGGGGGAGGGGGGGAAATGGATAAGGAAGAGAATGAGAGAGAGCAAGAAAAAAAAAGGAATATAAGTGGGGAGAGATCAATTTGTCTCTCACCTTCATTCATACATATAAGTGCAATAGTGTAGGACATATTTAGAGTGGCTATTCAGACAGAATTACTTTTAAAGCACTCTGTCTAACGCATAGATGTATTCATGGGAATGCTCCCCATTATTTATGCAAAAAAAGAAAAGCTCATAATCCCAATCGTGTTCTGCGATCCACCAATCAAAATCTGTTCCAGATACCGAAAGCCAACTATAGGTCCAAAGGAGATAGAAGATTTGCTGTCCAAGGTCCCAGACTATGTAACGCTTTACCAACCAGCATTCGGTTGGAGGAGAACCACTTAGCATTCAGGAGAAAGATCAAGACTCATCTCTTTTGATACCAAGGCAAACAGGAACAACAAGCGCCCAGAGGCGATTTAGTTTGCATGTGCCGCGCTATATAAGTTTTCATTCATTCATAATTTTAGTGTTGTTATAAATGGGATAAATTACAGCATAATATTTGAATTTTTTCAAGAAAAGACCAATTCGTTTTTTTAGTAGGGGTGTTACTGATTAAAATTTTCCTGTTCGATTAATCAATTTTTTTTTTAAACGATTAACAAACTAATTTCGATTAATTAAACACACATACATTTTTTGGATCACCACCATATATAGTCCCCACTGTTATATCCACAGACATCTCCCCCACTGTAATATCCACAGACATCTCCCCCACTGTAATATCCACAGACATCTCCCCCACTGTAATATCCACAGACATCTCCCCCACTGTAATACCCACAGACATCTCCCCCACTGTAATATCCAGTGACATCTCCCCGCCAATGTAATATCTACAGACATCTCCCCCCCACTGTAATATCCACAGACATCTCTCCCACTGTAATATCTACAGACATCTCCCCCCACTGTAATATCCACAGACATCTCCCCCCACTGTAATATCTACAGACATCTCCTCCCACTGTAATATCCACAGACATCTCCCCCCACTGTAATATCCACAAACATCTCCCCCCACTGTAATATGGTCCACATCTCCCCCACTGTAATATGGTCCACATCTCCCCCACTGTATAGGAAGATTAGTGCTTGCTTAGTCTTACCAGAGAAGCCGGCCGAACACAAGCAATTGAGGCCGGGGGATGACGTCAGCGTGCCGCTCTAGGCTCACTTAGGCCGCCGCCGGGTGGACTAAGATGGCCGCCGCTCTGAGAGCTAGGCCAAAGCCATGGCGGAGGCCGCAGTGGAGCTCCGCGGATCACGTGGTATGCGGATCCGCATATGGTGATCCGTTCTGATCACGGATCATTTACTATTCGTTGCACCACTAATACCAATCAAAAGAATTTTGATCTATCAAAAAAATTAACGATTAATCGAGGAATTAGTCTTTAATTTCCACAGCCCTAGTTTTTAGCTTTCTGACTAGGCTGAGATGTCTATTTAAATCGTAGTCTACATACACTACATCATTTGCCACATTTTTTTTTTTTCACGGGGCACATTTTCTAATTGCTGCTGGCTGCAATTGTTAAAGGCCATATTTTGTAAAATAACAGTGTAATATTCCAAGAAGAGATGTATACCGCTCTGAAAACTGCTAATCCCCTTTGCTTTCGTCCCAGTGAACCGAAAGGGTGCTGGCTGTGCACAAATGCATAGGATGAAAGGAATCCTGGACCGCTGCACACCATAAAAAACGATGTCTTTATTCAAAAAATGAAAATCAAAAAACAACCAAAATGTGCTGCAGTCAAAAAGAAGCAGCAAATTTTGGTTGTTTTCTGATTTTCATTTTTTGAATAAAGACATAGGGCCAGATCCACAAAGGAATTCAAATTTCCCGCCGGCGTGTCATTGTTTTCTATCCAGAAAACAAGATACGCCGGACTTACCCTAAGATACGACTTGCGTAAGTTTCTTACACCGTCGTATCTTAGATGCATATTTCCGCTGGACGCTAGGGGCGCGTCCGTGTTAAATATGCAAATGAGGTAGATACGGCGAACCACAAACGTACGTACGCCCGGCGCAGTGTGTTTACGTCATTTTCATAAGCGTCTGTACGGCGTAAAGATAAAGTTGCTATAGTGAGGCGCAGCCAATGTTAAGTATGGACGTCGGGACCGCGTCGTATTGGACGTCGTTTACGTCGTTTGCGTAACTCGTTCGCGAATAGGGAATTGCGTATATTACGTACATGTCGTTTTCATTGACTATTTTCGCATGCGCACTAGGGTACGTCCACGGCCGGCGCATGCGCAGTGTAAAAAAAAAGCATTGTTTGCGTCGGGTCATTCATAATTATACTAAACCACGCCCCCCACTAGTTAATTTGAATTACACCCACGTAATGTGGCTTACAGCGGCGTAGTGTAAATGGGATACGCCGCGCGGGCGTCCCATCTTTGTGGATCTGGCCCCCAGTTTTTAAGGTGTGCAGCGATCCAGGATTCCTTTCATCCTATGTAATATTCCAAGACAATGTATATTGCAGGGAGGGGGACAGGGAAAAAGCATTGTCACACTATAACACATAGGATCCAAATGAGTACCTTTATATCAGTATCACTATCTGTAAAGTCAAAATGACTTTATGATTGTTGAGTTTACATATACTCTAACACATTAGGAGTGGGCTATTTATATTGCAATGCTGCAATACATTTTCTTATGTGTCCTGCATGCATGCACAGATCTGTGTACCCAAAAAATGGAAAATTGTATCATACTTACCAGTAATTTTCTTTTCCTGGTGCCTATCCATGGCAGCATACCTGTGATAGAGCTCTGCCTCGACTCCTCCTTCAGGACTAGTGAATAGCATAAATTTAAGGCATAGTCCCTCCCCCAACATTCTCTGTAATATAGAATACCGAGGGTGGGAGCGTATGCTGCCATGGATAGGCACCAGGAAAGGAAAATTACTGGTAAGTATGATATAATTTTCCGTTTTCCTTGTGCCTCCATTGCAGCATACCTGAGATAAAAAAACAGCTGACATGGGTGGGATAATGCTTAACAATAAATGTTTAATTAGAAGAGGACATAGCAGCCTGAACTGCCCTTCTTCCGAACTCAACAGTCGTGAGAGCTCCTGGACCAATATGACAGTGTCTGAGGAACACATGGTGAGAAGACCAGGTGGCGGCCCTGCACACCGTCTCCAGCGTTACATTAGCCCTTGCTGCCCAGGAAACTGAAATTGCCCTTGTAGAATGAGCATTCACTCAGGATGGAGGATATTCTTCAACCTGTAGGCCTTCTGGATTAACTTTATAACCCAAGATGCCAGAGTTCTGATGGAAGCTTCTTTGCCCCTGTATTTGCCGAACGGTACAATAAAAAGTCTCTCAGAGTTTCTGAAGGGGTCGTGGCTTCTAGGTAGGCCCTGAGCACTCTGGATACATCCAGCTCACAACAAGACTCTGAACTTGTGTCTGTAAACTCTGGTAGTGCCCAGGTTCCAACAGGTGGCTTAGAGTAGCGACCTTAGGTGAGAACCCTCGAACGGGCGAAGTTACACCCTGTCGGGGAAGAAGGAGATGTGGCCGTCACCTATCCCTAAGGAGTGAAGATCCAAGATCCTTCTGCCAGATGTAATGGCTAGCAGGAAAGCCGTCTTTAGTGTCAGGTTCCATATTGCTACTTGTTCCACTAGAGCAAAAGGATGGTCAGATACAACTTCAAGGACCAGGGACAGATCCCACTTAGGAAATGATAGTCTGGCAGGTGGACTAATCTTCAATACACCTCTAAAGGAAAGTGACTACCAAAGGATCCTCCGCCCATCTCTTATTTGTTGCGGCAGAAATTGCTGCTACCCAGTGGCGGCCCGCCTATATGGGCACACGGGCGCCGCCCCCCCTCCCGCAGTCACAAGAAAAAAAACAAAAAATAATTAAAAAAAAAAAAACGGGCCCTTTAAGAACTTTTATTCGGCTAAAATGTCATTTTGACATTTTAGCCGAAGTTCTGGCGGCCGTCTATAGAGGGCGCTGCAGCGCCACCCCCTCTCGCAAGTAACATACATTCAATGCTATGCATTGGACGTGTGTTACTGTTGCCAGCTGCCTGGTCTATTCGTATAACCGGACATGGGACGCCGGTTACCCGAATAGCGGCAGCTGGTTGGCTGAGGGGAACTGCCTATCAAAGCCAGCGGCTCTGATAGGCTTTTCCAGTACCGCCCTCCGGCTCTCGGAAGTCTATGCTCGGAGCGCAGGCAACCTGCGGTCCTTGCATTAGACTGACAGCCGTTTCAGCCAATCAGGTTCCCGGATTCTGGTTTTCAGGAACCTGATTGGCTGAAGCTTCTCCACGGCGGCAGAAGACATTGAGGGAGGACATGGAAGCGTCAGGTAAGTGATTTTTTTTACAGGGAAAGGGGCAGCATGGGGCACAGTGGCAGCATGGGGCACAGTGGCAGCATGGGGCACAGTGGCAGCATGGGGCACAGTGGCAGCATGGGGCACAGTGGCATGGGGCACAGAGGCGACAATGAGCACAGTGGCATGGGGCACAGTGGTGACAATTGATGGCACAGTGACTGAATATGATGGCATGGCACAGTGGTGACAATTGATGGCACAGTGACTGCATATGATGGCATGGCACAATGGTGACAATTGATGGCACAGTGGTGGCGTTTGATGGCATGGCACAGTGGTGACAATTGATGGCACAGTGACTGCATATGATGGCATGGCACAGTGGTGACAATTGATGGCACAGTGGTGGCGTTTGATGGCATGGCACAGTGGTGACAATTGATGGCACAGTGGTGGCGTTTGGTGGCATGGCACAGTGGTGACAATTGATGGCACAGTGACTGCATTTGATGGCATGGCACAGTGGTGACAATTGATGGCACAGTGACTGCATTTGATGGCATGGCACAGAGGTGACAATTGATGGCACAGTGACTGTGTTTGATGGCATGGCACAGTGGTGAGAATTGATTGCACAGTGACTGCATTTGATGGCATGGCACAGTGGTGACAATTGATGGACACAGTAGCTGCTTTTGATGGCATGGCACATTGGTGACAATTGATGGCACAGTGGTGGCGTTTGATGGCATGGCACAATTGGTGACACAAGTGGTGACAATTGATGGCACAGTGACTGCATATGATGGCATAGCACAGTGGTGACAATTGATGGCACAGTGACTGCATATGATGGCATGGCACATTGGTGACAATTGATGGGCACAGTAGCTGCATTTGATGGCATGGCACATTGGTGACAATTGATGGCACAGTGACTGAATATGATGGCATGGCACAGTGGTGACAATTGATGGCACAGTGGTGGCATTTGATGGCATGGCACAGTGGTGACAATTAATGGCACAGTGACTGCATTTGATGGCATGGCACATTGGTGACAATTGATGGCACAGTGACTGCATATGATGGCATGGCACAGTGGTGACAATTGATGGGCACAGTAGCTGCGTTTGATGGCATGGCACATTGGTGACAATTGATGGGCACAGTAGCTGCGTTTGATGGCATGGCACATTGGTGACAATTGATGGCACAGTGGTGGCGTTTGATGGCATGGCACAGTGGTGACAATTGATGGCACAGTGGTGGCGTTTGATGGCATGGCACAGTGGTGACAATTGATGGCACAGTGACTGCATATGATGGCATGGCACAGTGGTGACAATTGATGGCACAGTTGCTGTGTTGCATGGCACAGTGGTGACAATTGATGGCACAGTGGCTGCATTTGATGGCATGGCACAGTGGTGACAATTGATGGCACAGTTGCTGTGTTTGATGGCATGGCACAGTGGTGACAATTGATGGCACAGTGGCTGCATTTGGTGGCATGGCACAGTGGTGACAATTGATGGCACCGTGGCTGCATTTGATGGCATGGCACAGTGGTGACAATTGATGGCACAGTTTCTGTGTTTGATGGCATGGCACAGTGGTGACAATTGATGGCACAGTGGCTGCATTTGGTGGCATGGCACAGTGGCTGCATTTGGTGGCACAGTGGCTGCATTTGGTGGCATGGCACAGTGGCTGCATGTGATGGGCACAGTGAGGCTGCAATATTTTTTTTCTCGTTTGCGCCCCCCCAAAAATTTTGAGCACCAGCCGCCACTGCTGCTACCTGCACTTTGAGGGAGCTCAAACAAAGCCCCAGATCAAGTCCTGTCTGTATTCTGGTTTCCCCGCAATGGGCTCCCCAGCCCTGTCCGCTTGCATCAGACATAATTGTGATCCAAGGATGGGGGCCCAGGTGACGAGGTTTGAAGAGGGTTTTCTGGAACTGTCCACCAGTGAAGACTCCTGTGCATTACTCCAGTCAGCAGTATCGTCTGAGATAGTCATTGTTTCTTCCCGCCAAGAAACCTGTCTGGAACTACCTCAAGTGCCAATGGGCCCAAGGAATTATGGGTATACAAGAAGACATTGTGCAAATGAGGCTCAGGCCTTGTGAAGCTGTCAGATACGGCCTCCGGATGACCTTGATCATTCTCTGGGTGACAATCCTTTGGCGGTGGTAATGAAACTGTTCCCTCCTGAGTGTTGAACATTGCACCCAGGCAGATTATCTGCTGTGTGGGTGCTTGTTGACTCTTTTCGGAATTTATTAGCCACCCTAGCTCTTTTAGGGACTGTAGAAGAATTTTCCGGTGACATACCAACTGACCCAGATTGCTTGCTAGGAGGAGGATGTCGTCCAAGTAGTGGAATATCCTCAAGCTCCTCTCCCGCAGGGGAACCAGAGCGAATATTAGTATCTTGGTGAACACCCTAGGAGAGGTGCACAGAAGGCAGGGCTTGAAACTGTAGGTGGGTCCATCCCACTGCAAATCTCAGATATTTTTGAAATGCAGGTAGAATTAGAACGTGTAGGTACACATCCTGCAGATCGACTGAAATCATCCAATCTGATGGCTGGAGCGCCTGAATAATCCTCTGCAAGGACTCCATTTTGAAGCTTTTGGGGCGGATATACCGGCTGAGCCTCTGAAGGTCTGTCACAGGCCTCCACCCACCTGTCCTCTTTGGGACCAGAAATAGGGTGGAGCAGACGCCTGCAAAGCGCTTTGCCAAGGGAACCAGAACAGCTGCCCCCTGAAGCTGGAGTGACGTTAGGAAGTTTTACAGAGCTTGAGCCTTTGGCGGAGAGGATGGAATCTCTGTTCCTTTGAAAGAATTCCAAGGTGGGGGATGAGAGAAAAAAGGTGCCCCCATTGAATTGTTGACAGAACCCAGGGGTCCTGACAGCATGTGGCCCAGACTGGGATGAAGAACTTTAGCCTGGCTCCCACCGGGAGTGCCTGGGCTACTCAGGTGTCAAAAAGACTGCTTCTGCTCCTGTGGAGCCGGAAAAGTTCTTCAACTTCCTGTTCAAAAAAGAAAGTCTGTGTACCTTTCCAGGGTCTTTTGTTGTCTCTGGGCTCTCTTGACTGCCTAAAATCTATTGGATTTGTCTGGCGGACCCACCTCTGAATCTTTGCATCCATCTGTCTTGGGGAAGCATACCGGACTTCCCTCCTGACAGCCTGGAGGTAGCTTTATCCATTTTGTCTCTGAATAGTGCTTTCCCATTGAATGGGATTTTGCACCAATTTTGTTTGGAGGATAAGTCAGCAGTCCAATCTTTCAGCCAGAAGGCCCTCTTCATCATTACCGAATGCAACATGGATCTCGCAGAGCACCTGATCGTGTCAATGGCGGCTACCCTGACAAAGTCTGCCAACAATCTAAGCTCTTCCAAGGCTTTAACCACTTAGCAACCAGCCGCCGTCAAATAATTATTATTTGACGGCGGCAAGGTGGTTGATTAACTCTGGGATCACGTTATATAACGTGATTCCAGAATCGCGCTCCCGCGCGCCCCCTGGGGCGCGCACACGGGAATGTCCGTGGACCCGGCGGATCACAAATCACGGTAAATCGCCGCTGATAGCGGCGGTTTACCACGTGATCGTTCCGTCCAATGACAGAGCGATCACATGTAAACAAACCGGCATCATTTGATGACGCCGGTTCCTCCCTCCTCTCTCTGTACCGATCGGTACAGTGTGAGAGGAGAGCGCGGATGGCAGCAGCGCTGTGGGATGGATCTGTGACTATTGCAGTCACAGATCCATCCATCCCTGCTCAGCCATCCCTGCATTAACCCCTTCCTTCCCTGTGGGGTAGTGGGGTGTAGTGGGGTGTACCGAGTGGCACACTGTCAATACCTCACTACTCGATACTACACGCGCTTACCTGCATGCTGCCGGCCGGAGCTGCACGTTTGAGGCCTTTTTAAACAGCAAAAATGTGAGTTTTCCTTACTATTTTGTACAATACATTTTTAAAGCAATTTTACACTATCGCGGTTTCCCTGTCTCCTCTTTTATGTCCATGTGATTACTGTCGTTGGAGCCATTTGAGTGGATGTCCCAAGTTGAACTGCCTTCCTCCTTCACTGAGTCTAGCTGTCTCTGTCGTTTAATACATGCTGTTTTGGTCTCCTCGCAACAAGGGACCATTTGTATTCGGTAAGCGGACTTGCTTATGTGTGTGGTGGAGGTCTTCAGCTGCATGCCACATCAGTGCTAGCCATCACTCTTCTGACCCATATTGGGATCTGATTGCACCAGGGTGGATGTTACCCTTCTGTTTTTGGGACTCTTGTTGGGACTTAACATTTAACTCTTCACATATGTACGCAATACTTTGTTTATGTAATCTTGTTAATTTAGTTTAGACTTTTAGGGTCTTTTGTGTTTTTGGACACTCACTAGGTATTTTTTATTGAATTGTTTTTTATTTGTACCTTCACGTTTCAATGTTGTTTGATGATTAGCGCAGTTCTTTTTCCTTTTTTCCTATTGCCATCCTGTTTATATGATACAGTTCGAACCGCAGCTTCATTTATGCTTATGTTGCACTTCACATGCACATTTTTTTGATTAAGCTCATTTATATAATTTCACTTAGATTAGGGCAATTTTATCATTGATTCTGGAAGGAAAGGGCAAATCTGGCCTTTTTCTAGAATCCAAGATGGCCGCAGTGATGTTGAGTAATATATATATAAAAAAAAAAAAAAAACTGTAGCCCACCGCTGATTTCGGGAGAAACAAACAACAACTGCAAGCCTGTCAGGATAAAAGGCACCTGCCCCATCAAACTGATCAGACTTAAAGGGAGCACTACAAAATAAGACAACAAGCACACTTTTTTTTGTAAAGGAGATCTAACAGGCAAGTTAAAGGAAGGAAGGAATGGGAGAGGGGAAAAACAAAAAACAATATATGCCTAAAAATAAAATGGAAACCACTAGCCTGGAAAGATGTGAGCTGATCCTTTTGCGACTCCACTGTATTCATCATGGATGCAATGGCAGACTGCGTTCCTGTGAGGAAACTCTGTGAAAAGATACCAACAGATCCACAGAGGGGTTCCCAGTCTTATTAGCGCTGTGAGTGGCCCAAGAACAGCGACTGCGCACAGGAAAGGCTAAACCCGGGGGATGCTGCCGACTGCAGAGAATGTTGGGGGAGGAACTATGCCTTTAATTTATGCTATTCACTAGTCCTGAAGGAGGAGTCGAGGCGGAGCTCCATCACAGGTATGCTGCCATGGGGGGACCAGGAAAACGTTTTATCTGGCCCCAAAAAATTGGTGGCTACCTCTTTATTTATCAAGATCTGAACTCCTTCTTTTCTATTAAATGGGATATTTTCCATTTACTTGTTTTTAAACTTATGCTTAGGGTGATTAATGTTCAGTAGGCAGTTGTTACTGACAGTCCATTAAAGATACATAAAAAAAAAAAAGAATAAGTACAAGGGCAGTGTGCACCTAAGCCACCTCACGTTACATCACTCACACTCGCCACAGTTTTACACTGCTGTATCTTTTGCAATTTCTTATTTATTTTAAAAAATTCTTTATGCTGATACTAATAGGTAAATAAAAATAGCCAGCATGACCAACAGAACTAAATGCAAAATTTCTGTTTTATAACTTTTTTAAAATTTTAGTAATGATTAATAAACTATCAACAAAACAGAGTGTTATTCGGTATCTGCCTTAACACAATTTGGCATTATACAAATACTAAAAATGTCCTTTCATTTTCCACAACAAATAGCTTGATTCTACTACAAGCATTGGAAAGTTTAAACAAGGTCAGCTGGTGTATTGTCATCAGACTCTTTAAGTTTGTCAGGCAAATGAAATACTGTTCACTTTGGCAATCCAAAACTGATAATGAGCGTTGATCTGCTTGGCCTCCATGCGATTGCCACAAAAAAGTAAGCTGGATAGAAGACCTTTTGCGTTGGCAGCCACATATTTGTTATCGATACAGAGCCATAACAAGATCGGTTTATGGGTATACAATTATGTGGCATAAAAAATGCCAATTGTGTAAATGTATGTAACCAAGTTAGTGAGAAGACAATCACCTGATCTGTTAATGATAGCTGGGGGACCCCCACATGAGTGCTGCATGACTTTATTCAGGAAGAGCACTTAATCTGGGGAAAAAAAACAAGTTTTCCCAACATTGTGCTTAGTGGCATTTGCAAATGTTGCCCTTTTTGCTGCTTCATAGCAACAAATACTGTATATTTTTTTTGTCAAATAAAACTGTTATGTTTGTGCATAGGAGAGTGGATGGGTAGCGCTTGGTCTCTCAAAGATTTCTCAACTCCTTGGGCTGACTTACATCAGCCCTTTAAGGGTTCTTAATACTGGAGGCATTTCCTGGGATTTACGCTCATGTGATCGCAGGTATTAGCTTTAACAGTAATCACACGATCAGTAACCCCTCCTTTCAGCTTCCAATTGTAGGGACATATTTGTGGGACACAGTTGTGGCATCATGGCATTAAAGCCCACCACTGTGTTGCTATATATATGCATACAACTGGCAACCACAGGTTAATTTTAGCAAATTGTGTGGAGATGGTATGAGTGTATAGTGCAACATCTGTACACTAATGGGGATCCACAGTAACTTTGGACTGTGACTGAAATTAGTAGCTTTAGACCCTAAAGGGTCATACTGTGATTTTCTAAAAATTGCAAATATGTCTATTGAAAGTGGTTGTAAAGTCATATTTTTAATTTACTGGTATCCCCTATGGTTTATAAAGAAATAAACTACATTGTGTGTGTGTTTTTTGAAAATAATAATGCTAAAAACATTTTCTCACACTGCCGCTCTGCGGTCACGTGATTCCCCTTCCGCTTAGCTTTCCCGATCTAAGGAAAGCAGTGGGAGAGGATAAGATTCCCCTCTGATGTCAGCCAGCAGAGGGAGATCACGTGACCACTCAGCGGTGGTATAAAAGAAGGTATTTAGCATTATTATTTTCAAAAAACACACACACACTGTTGTCTTTATAAACCAGAGTGGAGAAAATAATTATGTCTGATATAGTTTAAATATGAAGATGCTTCCTGGGTGGAGCGAAATGCATTAAGCAAGAATGACTTCCAGGGACGTCACATCTGCTCGTTGAAACACAGTTAATGTTTTTTTTCTTTGCAAAGCAGTGTTTTTACATGCTAACACACATGAGGATATTATTATAAGTGGAAAATTGGCTTTTAATTATTATTATTATACAGGATATATATAGCGTCAAGAGTTTGCGCAGCGCTTTACAACATGAGAGCAGACAGTACAGTTACAATACAAATCAATACAGGAGGGATCAGAGGGCCATGACTACCCTGGTCAACACAGGAGGCGCAGAAATAGGCAGGATTAACCAGGTAGTTTACAGCATAGAATGGTACAAAATACACTGCAGGAGCACTATGCTATTTATCATGCTTTAAAGGAACAGGATCTTTTTTTTTTAAGGTTTACAAACACTTTCAATATTGAAAACAAAGCCTATGCATTTTAAGGGGAAGACATGCCCCCTTCTTCTTTTAGGCTTGTGATAAGTAAAAGTGTGTATGTGGACTTGGACGTGAACAGATGTATTGGTCTATTACTTATTACGTTGATTGTCATAATGCTCATCTTCAGCTGGTTGTAGCAGCTACAAATCAGTTTCTGGACTTCAATATCATGTTATGGCACTTTAGTTCTAGAAATACTCATAATTGTGCTTTAGGTAGATAAGGGTGTCATCTCAATGTGATCAGATGCGTATACATATCAGTGTTGCCAACCTCCCAAAGTGAAATTTACTGACAGGACACCAAAAATGTTTTTACTTACACTTCAAAAAATATATATAAAATTACAGACTGGATAGATTTACCTTAAATTTTAATTCCATAGACACCACAGAAAGTGAGGGGAAATCCCAGGTAGCCTCAGGATCAATAGAATAGAGAAGTGAGGTAACATAAGAGAATTGTTCTGGAGATTTTGATTGAGAATGCGGTTGACACGCTCAAGCATAGAAAGCCACTGTTAGAAGAAAGCTGTAAAATCCTTAAACAATCTGCCTTTTACAGTAATTCCTGAAATTTGTGATACAACTTTAAACGTTTGCAACTATGTGCACAGTGGTTATACTGTATATGTCCCTGGAAATGACTCAACATTTTTAGGTATGGCTTTACAGGCATCTGGCGCACAGTGTGGAAGATGAAAGGCTGCTCCGCTTTGAAGGGGGGGTAGTACAGATTTTTTTCGACCAAACATTACACTTGCACCATCTGTACCATAAACATTTTCAGGGAATACCATTATCCAGAAAACATTGTTTAATCTATTCAAAAAATAGCATCAGCAGTAGCTTCAGTTTAATCAACAAGGTGGTAGAACTGATACTGGGTTTTACCAACATCTTCATGAAAATAAATGGCCACCATGGCTAGTCTTTTGGTTGTTGATATGTCTGTAGTAGGCATGTGCAAAAGTGAAAAATTTGTTTCGTTTCGTTTCGTTTCAATTCGTCATTTAATAAATTTCGTTAAGTTAGGTTCGTTACATGTGTTGAATTCGTTTTCGGAATTCGTTCGTTTTCGACCGAATTTCGAATTAAATTCGAATTTTTTTTTTTCGAATTCCGATCGAATTTAGTCCGCGGGTATTCGATTCGGAATTCGAAAAAAAAATTTTTTCGATTTCGACCATTTTTTTTTCGAAATTCGGTCGAAAACGAACAAATTCCGAAAACGGTCGAAATTTTTCGCTAATATAGCAATTCGGGAATTCGTATGCATCCGAATGTCCGAATAATGGAAAATTCGTCCGAATTTCGATTCGGAACGAAACGAAATGCACATGCCTAGTCTGTAGTTACATCGATCAGTAATGGAAAGTGACAATAGGCAAGTCCTTGGAACAACACTTCTTTATTGCACTTGCCAATAAATAGACCCCTTACTATGCTTACAACAGAGGGAATTTGCTAATTTAAAGTCAGCAAGGCAGTTAGCCATGCTTTTTGTAAGATCATCTAACAAATGCCAATAAAATTAACTATTTTCAAGTCAGTTAAACAAATTTATCTTTTATGATCCAATATTTCTGATTCTGTGCATTGTTTACATTATAATGGGATAACATTATAATGGGATAACAAGCACCAAATATCCCGAATAATCACCAGACATGTTTAATAATTAGACCACTCAATATTATTTGGAACAAAACTGACAACGGCCTTTATTATTGGTTTTAATATAATTGTATAACAACTCGCATAAAATTCACCATAGGAATATAAACCAACTTAAATATATAATAACCATTTACTCAGCTTAGCTATTACAGCTCAAACAGTATTACAAAACCACATCAGTATTTATTAAACCGTCCCCACAAGCCAATATCAGACAAGTGAACTTTGTCCTTCAAATAAAGGCCTGGGATACCCCCTTCTAATTCTAAGTGACGATAAGAAAAACCATAACCAAGAGCCATAAACTTTTCAACAGCCCTAT
Source organism: Rana kukunoris (assembly GCA_029574335.1). NCBI lineage: Eukaryota > Metazoa > Chordata > Amphibia > Anura > Ranidae > Rana > Rana kukunoris. The sequence goes on from JAJQKJ010002194.1 coordinate 74,648, forward strand.
TTATACGTTTCCTTATTTTTTCAAAAGGGCAAAAAACAGCCGAACCCAGCCATTTAAATCTAGGAATGATTTTGGAGAAAATCACAATCGAACCAGGATATATGGCATTTATACACCGAATGTAATGTTTGATTTGAAAGATTAAATTCAAAGTGTTCTGTCTACCTATGTCTGGGAGAGGATGACCGTAGGCCATAGCACCCAACTCGGTCAGGAGTTCCCCCAAACCATTCCTCTTTTACCATGCCAACATACAGAAAAAAGGCTAGGATCCAAATCCAGAGATTCCGTATGAATCCGGGAAGATGCTCTTCTGCGTGTCCAAAAGACAAATGAATGTTCTATTATCCATACTATTCGCTGTCCACCTACAGTAGTTCAAGAAATAAGGTTAGGTCTTACATACAACTTAAAAGCATCCGATTAATACATCCTAGCCGCCTCTGTGGTAGCTCCAATGCGAAATGAATGAGATAATATATTCACATCACCTAAATTTAGGCGGCACAAGGACTTGTGAAGAACTGCCTGAAACTGAAAAACAGTCGGAGGAAAACCATTCTGATGCAAAAAAAAACTACATCAGCTGGTTTTACATAGGAATTCAGTAAGAAAACAGGATAAATTAGCTTATTGGAGCATGCTGCCAGCGTGATCCAAGAGCATTTACCTAGCTGATCAGTTTTGGATTGACTAATAAATAACTGAATATTTTTGGGGTTAGCTATGACGTCATGGAGCCTAAGGCCTGTTTTACTCCTAAGATTTCTAGGGACCAACTCAGATACCCTCAGAGCAGCAAAGAAACAAATATAAAATGCGGCTCTGAATAGGCATGCCTCATAAGAAGAGAAACAGACCAAATCAGAGACAGAACTCCATCAAAATCTCTGGAGTAATGGGTCTTCTCTTATCCAAAGAAAACATGTATTTCCTATAACCCTTTAGTGATTGCCGCACAGAGAAAAAAACTAAAACAAGATGGTAACAAGCAGTGTTGCCAACCTACCAGATTTAAATTTACTGGCATGACACCCAAAATTTACTGGCACAGCCACGTTTTTACTGGCATTTCGCAAAAGTTACTAAATTACATTTTTAGGTGCAAATTTCAGTATTTAGGCTACAAACAAGTACGCTAGACAAATAGCAATGTGATTTAAAGTAGTGTCAGGTTACCTGTGGCCAGATGACAAGTACACCCCGTTGGGGACAGGGATGCACCACAGGGTAGTGAACCCTATAGCCGACTGCTGCTATCAGAGAGGAAGCGTGAACCCAAGATTCCCCAGGGCGCGGTGTCTAAGACCCAGCTTTGTGTTCACCAGGGCCTCTAGTGGTGAGGATGGCCTTTGCCGCAGCTGGATCCAGGGGAAGCAGCAAGCAGGACAAGCGATAGTGATGGGTAAGCCAAGGTCAGAGCAACAGGCAGACAAGGGTAACCAAGGGACAAGTAAATGGTCATGGTCACAGGCAAACAGGAGAAGTCAGGGACAAGCCAAAAATGGTACACAGGAAGGTAATCGTAGCACACTGTAGACAAGAACTTAAGCTAACAACACGGTTGAACAGCACTGCAGACCTTTAGTGCAACAGTTAATATAGACTTCCTGGGATGGCCTTGGTGGGGCCATACAGGAGGGAGAGGTGATAAAAAGGCAACCAGAACAGAGTCAGGCCTCTAATGAACAATGGAGACCGGTAAGCTGCCAGACTTTATTGCATATTCATGACAGGTAGATATTAAGGTAAAAAAGCATATTTTTGTTATTTTCGATATAATAAGGGCAACTTATTTAGTCACATCCCCCTCTGCCACTAACACCCCCTGTCTTCACCCCCCTCTGTGGTGCCGCAATCTCCCCCTGCCTCCAATTTCCATCTGCCTCCAATTTCCCCCAGGCCCCCTGCTTCCAATCACCCCCTGCCTCCATCGTCCCCTGCCTCCATCCCCCTCTGCGGTGCCACCAACAACCCCTGTTTCCATCCCCCACCCTCTGTGGTGCCACCATCCCCCTCTGCAACACCCCCTGCCTCCAATCACACCCTGCCACTAACACCCCCTCCAATCTCCCCCTGCATCCATTGCCCCCTGCCTCTCTCCCCCTCTGCGGTACCACCACAGCCACCATCACCCCCTGCCTCCAATTTCCATGGGCAGTTTCAAGCTGAACCGATCTCAGCAATTTTTACTGGCACATTCCCGCAACCATGGACATTTACGAATGGGGGGGAAAAGTGCCCGTTTTTACAAACTGTCCATAAAAATATGGACGGTTGGCAACACTGGTAACAAGTAAATTTTAAGAAAAAATTATACTCCAGATAAGACCAAAACCAAAAGTATTTCTTAGACAATAAATTATTCAAAAAGGATAACACTAAAAACTTTCAGAAAAGATCAAACTCTGGTTCTGAGAATTAAAAAAAGACAGCCATAGCGACCATGCAGTCTTGTAAGCAGACCACGTAGAGGGTGCCAAGAAATTGATAATGTTGCACGTGACTAAATTATTTTCCAAAGCTGCTGGGGCCATACAGTTCCACTCCCGTCTGCTTCTAGGAAATAGCTGGAAAAAAACGATTCATTTGAAATCTCGAAAGTGCATCAGCTACCCCATTTTCCTTACCAGGGACATATTTAGCTTTAACCCACATATTTAAAGTCAAGCACTTATATACAAAATATTGCAACAAAACTATAACCGGTTTAGACTTTGAGGAAAGGCAGTTAATGGCATATAAAACACCTTTATTGTTCTGCCGTGATTACTAAGTTGTTTTGTGACATACTCTAACGTTTGCTGTTTGCACTGCTGTAGGCAATCTTCTATTTCCGTGTAGGTTGTGCACTGCTGGACATTACTGGGCAGGGCTCTGTGTCCTTGACTCCCAGGACGCAGTGTGACCCCTTTAGGGGCGTCCGGGGAGCTGAGAGTTGCGGGAACTGAACGGATGTCTTATTCATTTCTGTGTTTTGGTATAACGTTCACAATGATGATATTGTCAGTACTTGTGCTACAGTTTAATTGCCTTAGTTTGCTATGTTAGCTTATTCTATTGGAGAATGATTCACAAGTTTTGTTACTCTGGATTGACACGGCTCTGTACTCTAGTGTGTCATTGTGTTTTATCCTTATGTTATCGCAAAAAGTTTAATAAAAATCTTTAAACCCAAAACACCTTTATTATCTGTAGTACTTTAACCACTTGCGGACCCTGCACTGTATATATATGTCCTAATTTTAAAGATGGATATCTCGGTAATGGCAGCAGCTGCTGCCACAATCGAGATATCCATCTCTTCAGTGCAGAGTCCTGTACACGATAACGGCGGTCTCCGCGGCGGATTAACCGCGAGATCGCCGTTATCGGTGGCGGGAGAGGTGCCCCCCTTCCGCCCTTTTCCCGTGCCCTCCGCGGTAGCGGCGGAGGCAATCGGGTCTGTGCGGCTCCTCAGCTGGGCTATAAGTGAGGGAAAAATGTCCCTCACCTGACCCCATAGCAGCGCTGGGCGGAAGTGACGTCAAAACGTCCCCGCCCAGCGTTTTAAAGAGACATTTTTTTTTTCTTTTAAGCCTGCATATGAGATCTGAGGTCTTTTTGACCCCAGATCTCATATTTAAGAGGACCTGTCATGCTTTTTTCTATTACAAGGGATGTTTACATTCCTTGTAATAGGAATAAAAGTGATCAATTATTTAAAAAAAAATGTCAGTGTAAAAAATGTTAAAATAAATAAAAATAAATAGGAAAACAACATTTTTTTTAAAGCGCCCCGTCCCGACGAGCTCGCGCGCAGAAGCGAACGCATACGCGAGTAGCGACCGCATATGAAAACAGTGTTCAAACCACACAAGTGAGATATCACCGCGATCGTTAAAACGAGAGCAATAATTCTAGCCCTAAAACTCCTCTGTATCTCAAAAAATGCAACCTATAGAATTTTTTAAACATCGCCTATTGAGATTTTTAAGGGTAAAAGTTTGACGCCATGCCACAAGCGGGTGCAATTTTTAAGCGTGACATGTTGGGTATCATTTTACTCGGCGTAACATTATCTTTCACAATATATAAAAAAATTGGGCCAAATTTATTGTTGTCTTATTTTTTAATTCAAAAAAGTGTATTTTTTCCAAAAAAAGTGCGCTTGTAAGACCGCTGCGCAAATACGGTGTGACAAAAAGTATTGCAATGATTGCCATTTTATTCTCTAGGGTGTTAGAAAAAATATATATATAATGTTTGGGGTTTTAAGTAATTTTCTAGCAGAAAAAACTGTTTTAGTCTTGCAAACATCAAAACTGAAAAACACCTAAGGTCCTTAAGTGGTTAAAGTATTTTATTCTGAAAATGAACTCCCCAGATCTCAATAGCAACAATTATGGGAAATAATTCCAATAAAACAATGTTTTTTTTACCAAACCTTTTAACTTTCAATCCAATGGCCATAATTCTGCACACCAATGTGTCTGCCAAATTGACCCTGCAGAATCTGTGAATAACTGAAAATCTTGATCTAAAATAAAATCTTCTTGCCAAACAGATCTCCCATTAAAGTCCAATAAACACATTTTCCAGACTAGTAAGTCTTCCTTCATGTCATGCGACACCCTAATATGAGAGTAAGGATTTTTAAAACCCGAAATGGCCATGTAAAGCCTTCTAGAAAAAATATGTCCCATTGGAAGTACCCTACTAGTGAAAGCAAGAAAGCCTAATAAATTCTGTATACTTTTTAATATAATAATAATAAATATACCTTTTTAGCTTGTAAAATCCCCCAAAAAATACCTAAAAATTCCAGGCATGTGGTAGGATAAACAGTTTTATCGTGTGCCAAGGGGATGCCAATGTGGCCGCATATTTCAAAAAATTCTTTTTTTTTATCAAGAAAAAAGTTTATTGAGGCAGAGTAAACATACACTACAATGACAAAAATGCATAACAATAAAACAAGAATACAACAAGTAGATTACGTACTCATTCAAGGCATGTAAACAGTGAGAGGGAGGAAATTCCCTCTTTGCAATCCAAACATTTCAAATACCCTGAGGTTACTACTTAAGGTTTAAATTTCTTCCCTGAACATATGGTCCAGTCAGTTTCAATATCTGTCTCCTACTATACTCCTATAACCATTACGTATCAATATAGAGCACAGTCAGCGTAATGTTCCAATGCACCGTGATCCTGAACCCACAACCGTGTCACAATGCATTATATAATACCCTGTAGATGTTTTTGTCCTGTCTCCCCTTTCCCTTTGATCCATTATCACTGTAATAGCCTGTCCATAATCAGTTCCGCCGGTCCCAGCCCAGGAACGTCTAGCCAAGGTTGCCACATAGAATAGAATTTTTTGGATGCATTCCTGTGCTGATATCAAAAAACGTCTTTAACAAAGATGAACGATGACCCGGCTCCTAAAAATAAAAAATCGTCAAGATAGTGTAGAATATTGTCAGTGTGCGCTACTGTAGCTACCACCCATTCAATAAATGATGAGAAACTCTCAAAATATAAACTAGAAAGAGAGCTTCTTATTGGCAAACACCTATCGAAAAAAATATTGACCTTCAAACTGAATAAGCTAAAACTATCTGGGTGAATGGGAAGAAGCTGGAAAGCTGGAAAGCTGATTTTAGATCAGATTTTGCAATTAAAGCTGCATGCTCAAGCTTCTGCAATTTACGAATTGATTTCTCAAATAATATATAAGAGACTGAACATAAATCGTCTCCAATCTGATCCAATCTGATCATTAAGCGGATGATCACTAGGGTATGATAAATGATGAATAAGCCTATAACTTCCGGGATCCTTCTTTGGTACAATCCCTAAAGGGGATAAACGAAAATCATCAAATGGGGGGCATTAAAAGGACCCGATATCCTAGTGTCTTGAAGCTCCTTATCAATTATTTCCTTAACAATTCATCAACTGATTTTTTTTTTTTTTTTTACGAAAGTGCAACCAGAATCACTAAATGAAGGTAATTTAAACCCCATTTGAAAACCTTCAATGAATAATTGAGCTGTTGTCCGGTCTGGGTACAGAAGTAACCACGGTTCCATGTTTGCCAGAATCACTGGGGTGGTGGCTTTTAAGAAAATAATCCTTTCCCAGCTGATGTGGATTCATGGAGGATTTCTTAAAACTTTTACTAACAGGATGAGGGCCTGAAAAGGTGCACTCATGCCGGAATCTGCAAGAGTTTGGCCATTTGCACTGCGAATCATTACGAAAAGCAAAATGCATTTTTTATATGAGGCGGTTGAAGTAGGCAATGTGTTGTTTAAACGAGGCACCATAGGTTTCTGAGGGACAAATACATTTAACCAAAGGCCTATAGCTTTATTACCCCACTGAATACAGGGATGTACAGCCATTTTTTGTCTAAAAGATTAATTGTAGAAATACCATGATAAGCCCCCAAAATTCCTGTAAGCCTCCAAGATAACATCTACATCATGGGTCTTCAAACTACGGCCCTCCAGTTGTTCAGGAACTACAATTCCCATAATGCCTAGTGATGTCTGTGAATGTCAGTGTGTTACAATGCCTCATGGGATGTGTAGTTCTACAACATCTGGAGGGCCGTAGTTTGAGGATCCCTGATCTACATGCTGGAAAAATCCTGCAGTCAATGCTAGCATAGTAGAGAATCCTTGAAGCCAATTATTAAATGTCCTAGCAAATGGTCTTTTCTTATCATCTACGCTTTTATCTTTGACAAGTATAGTATTCTTTTTGTGAATGATAAGATATCTAAAAATTCATCACCCCAAATTCTTTCTTTTATGCTGGACAGATGAAAACCCAAAAGGGACAATGTGCAAGGTATAACTTCCTTCCCACAGCTCTCAGGCACTTTATGCAATTTGGAATTATTCAGAGACAGCGCCTGAAAAGGAGGGGAAGGTGCCAATTGTGAATTAACCTGCCCTGGCCCAGTGACCCCAGAACTACCTGCCCATACAGAAGCCGCCACATCCGTTTCAACTAACACTGTTTTTTGAGGTAAAATAGCAGACAGGCCAGCAACTAACTGTAAAAGAGAAGAAGACAAAGATGACAAAAGGTTAATTTGATCAGACTCACCAGCACTATTGGCTGTTTGTACAGTAGTTATCATAGGACCTTGTGCAGAATCAGATGAGACTGAAGCTGGGGATCTCACTGCCTTGACTAAGCCTGGGTTAGAACCCATGGCTGCTCTGGGCGCTTCAGACAACCACCCTGGCGTTGCAGGCTGTATTGACAATGGGTGGCCAATCCACACTGCCGGGCATAGCCTATCCAAATGAGGCTCTGCCCCTCTTCAGCTGACGTCGCTGGCTACCTTCGTGCGGGCGGAGGCAGCCACATCTACTCTCCTACCTCTTTGTCTGAAGGGAGACGGTGGACTGTAAGGCCTCTTCTGGCCCCTCCTTCTTAGGTTCCGCCTCGTGACCTCCATGACACCTCCTCCGGCAGCTCTGACATGCCGACCTGGAACCAGGATCTCCGGTGCCTCCACATCTTCTTCCCAAGGGGACTCCGCTGTGCTGCCCGCATCCACTTCACCTTCTTCAGCTGTGGCTTAATCCCTAAAGAGACCCTTGTCACCGTCTTCTGGAGCTTCTTCGTCTAGAGGTAAGGAAAGGCATCTTTGGATCCAGCCTTCTCTGCCTTCTGCTTTGGCCCGCTCGAGAAGATGCCAAAGCAAGGTCTTCATGCTGCCTTAGGAGGTATAAAGCTGCGGGATCAGAGGGAAGCTCTTTTACCTGCGCTCCTACAGCTATACCATTCACTGGCAACTGGCAATTGAGCCTGTCCACATCCCCTCTTTATAGGGGCCTCTAGGGGTTCTGGAACCTTCCATTTTTTTCAAGGCTCCCCTTTACAGGCAGTTACAAGGCTACCCAAAGGCCATGAGCCCATGACCTGAGAGGAGACCTGAAACTCATGCCGCTGTTATCCCATGAGAAAAGTGGGGCCTTGAAACTCCTATTCCCCTTTTCCCCACATTCCAGATTTGGCTTCCCTAGCTGCAGTTATTGACTTGTGTTTGTAACTTGCAACATGACTACGGACATCATGAACACCACTGTGTGCTATGCTGAACAATTATTTACACCACAAACACTTTACATTTTGTTTTAAAACATCATCTGCTGATAACTAGTATTTGAACGGCAGCTCTGTTAGCCATGAGCCTGAGAAGTAGCAATGCCTCAATTTCTTTTGTTTTTGCCAGGAGGCTCAGGCCTTCCATATGTTCCATTTGTAAAGTGCAACTGCACTGCACACAGTGTAACCTAAAAATTTACACACCCTGAACTGTTGTGGCAGCTGTTAAATGTGTCAAACTTGAAACTGAAATCAAAGAGCCCTTTAAAACTTTCACAACTCTCTGGGAAAACTATGGCCAAACAAGCCCAGACTAAGCCCTCTTAAATTTCAGTAACTGTATAACCTAACCTTCTACTGCCTTGTGTGCTGAAGATGCCTGTATGTCTGACAAAAGTCAGGAAAGCTATAGTTGTTCATGAAAATTGATATTTTGGGACTTTGTGAAAAATGTTATGAAATCATATTAGCTGCAATTAGAGAGGCATCATATATGAAGAAGATTGGTTTGGTGTGTTGGAGTGGGAAGGTGTCCAAAAAAATTGTAAATAAAGAAAAATCATAGGGCCAGATGCACAAAGAGATACGACGGCGTATCAGTAGATACTCCGTCGTAACTCAGGCTCTGCGCCGGCGTATATTTAAGTGTATTCTCAAAGTGAGATACGCTTAAATATTGTTAAGATACGACCAGTGTAAGTCTCCTACGACGGCGTATCTTAACTGCATTTTACGCTGGCCGCTAGGGGCGTTCCCGCTGATTTACGCCTACAATATGTAAATCAGCGACATACGCCTATTCACGAACGTACGTCCGGCAGACGCAGTGAATTTACGCCGTTTACGTAAGGCGTTTTGCGGTGTAAAGATAAACCACCAAAAAGATGGTGCATCATATGTTAAGTATGGACATCGGGACCGCGTAAAATTTTTCAAATTATACGTTGTTTGCGTAACTCGTCCGTGAATGGGGCTTTACGTCAATTACGTTCACGTCAAAACCAATGCGTCTTAGCGTCATAATTTGGAGCATGCGCACTGGGACACGTCCACGGACGGCGCATGCGCATTAAAAAAAACTGTAAAAAAAACGTGGGGTCACAACACATTTAAGTAAAACACACCCACCTCATCTACATTAGCATTACCCGGGCTTACACCGGCCCTTTTCCGCTACGCCGCCGTAACTTAGCTTGGTGAATACAGCATTTGCCTCGCTAATTTACAGCGGCATAGCGTATCTGAGCTACGTTACGCCCACGGAAATTTAAACCGCGCTACGCGAATCTGGCCCATAGTGTTTTTCTGTGTCGCTCACCTATCTTATACAGTATGCTGCACAGACAAAATGTCAGTGGTGTATTAGTGTGAAAGATAACCACTTACTGTTAGATGATTTTGTGCTGGTGGTGTCTATAGAGCCATACAGCTAGCTTTTCAAAACACTGTAGAACAAAAATATTACTTAGATTACTATGACTCCAGTGGCAGTCCTCACCCAAGTTCCCACACACATAAACAAAGTACACATTCAAAAAACAATGGGTTCCCAAAATGACATACTTTACAGAGGACAGAGTTGCAATTAAAAAAAGCTATCCAGAGGCAACGCCAGTGTATTGTCAAAAATAGTGGTGTGATTGTCAGTTCAGGAGAACAGCACAAAGAAGGGGAAAGTTGAACATGAGACTATAGCAGATAGGCTGCAACAAACTGTGTACTTGCTTACTGTATGATATACTGTAGCTGTATGAAGCCAAAGGGAATGCTTCAGGACAGGAATTTCAGGAGGTAGGCAGCAGGACTTATTTTTGGTGCAGTTCACTTGATCCAAGTCATGTTACTTTTTATTGTTTTAAATTAGGTTTGATTAGCTTTACCAAGCCTTTACACTTCTATATACTTTTTCTTCCATTGTAATTTTCTCCTGTGAGGATTAATATGTAAAACATACTGATTTGTGAATAAACCTTATGCCGCGTACACATGATCATTTTTCAGGTTGTAAAAAAACAAAGTTTTTTAAAAATGTAATTTAAAAGATCGTGTGTGGGCTTCAGAGCATTTTTGGGGTTCTGAAAAACGGGCAATTTTTTTTTTTGAACATGCTCTATTTTTTTTACAACGTTTTAAATAACTTGTTTTTTTACAACCCGAAAAATGTTCGTGTGTACGTGGCATTAGACCCCATATTTTAAGATTTTTTTTTATTATTAAGGACACAATAGTGTTTTTATTTTTTTGTCAATAACATTTTTGTATTGTAAGATCAAAAATAGAGCAATTGTACAATCATAATAAAGTTTGTACATATACCTTGTACATAGTAAGTTCAATAATAAGTGTTGTATGTTATAACGTTATAGCATTTTTCGGTCGTTTCTGTTGCCCTAATTCCTTCCATTTTATAAAGGAGGTGAACCTCTTCTAGCCATTCCTTGGTTGTAGGGGTAGTGGTATTTCTCCAGTGTCTGGGGTTCACTGCCTTTGCGGCTGTAAGTATAAATCTGTCAGTGATCTCTTGTACTTTTTTTTTTCATTGAACAATTAGTGATGTGTAATAGGCAACATGCTACATTTAATAGAATCAGGCCCTGTACACACGTCCGAGAACCTCGTCGGGCTAAACTCATCGTTCCGCCCGTCGAGGTTCCCGATGAGCGGTCGAAAAGGTCGTCGAGCCAAATTTCCTCATTGAACAAAGAGGAAATAGAGAACATGCTCTCTATTTTGGCTCGACGAGCTTCCCGATGGTTTGCTCGTCGAAAGTGTACACACGACCGATTTTCTCGGCAGAATACGTCTCCCAGCGAGCTTCTCGCTGGATTCTGCCGAGAAACTCGGTCGTGTGTATGGGGCCTCACTATCTCTCTTCTAAGCTTTATTGTTTCACTCCAGAATAACTGAATCAGGAATAGTGTTTTTATTAAATGCTTATTCCACCTTATATAATGTAATAGTGTTTTTTTTTTGAGTAGTGATTTACCTAACAATTTCTTTGATCTCTCAGGGTGTATTTTCCTTATTTGAGTTACCAGGTCGGCACATCCTATGAAACCTACTATCTCTAATTTTACAAGGTCAGCACATCCTCTAAACACTACTCTCACTAATACTATTTTAATTTATTTAATATGATGGAATATATAACAATAGGAGCGGGTAGGTTGGTAGGAAGGTGATATCTCTCTGTAATTGATCCTGGTTTTCAAGGTGGTTAGGAAGAGAGCCAGGATCTATTGCAGGGAGATATCCACGCTGCAATGCCCAAAAAGCAAACTACGCTTACAACTAAAAATATCCTTTATATGGTATGACCCTTTAAATTGTAAATAGAGCTTTACACTGCATGTCACCTTTTCAAAATTAATGTTTGCAGTTGGATATTTGTGTCTCTAATTACTTTATTTGTCTCTAATTAATTATATTCCCTTTCCCTCATCTCTTCTGTAACAGCAAAAAGCCACTGATGCTATTTTAGTGCTACATGGAAATAGATGATCAAATACGTAATACACTGTGAGATGGGAATGTTGACCTTATCATCCCCATGTGAATATTGATTTAAATTAACTGGTCCAATAAAAACCCATTGCCCATGGCTGATTAAACAACCCCAGCAAGAAATGGCACTGATTCTTTTATGTGTGTTTGTCAGAATTTAAATTTCTTATGTGTACAGCTTTCTAAATAACTTATAAAGGGTTTGTCTATGCAAAATATGAGAACACACTCTCTGGAATGTGCTAAGTGTGAATACTATGGCCAAATATTATGTGCTTTTATGCATTAGTTTCTGTTTTACCTACACTCTTTTAAATAATTATATGACTTAGTTAAGAGAATATACATACAAAAAAGAAAAGCCTTTAGAAGACATTATGACACTAAACAATGTCCTTATTCTCCAAAAATCATCCATACACATCCACAACCTAATAGCCCGGTAATCCATTTTTCATGAAATCATTACACATCGTTCCGCCCGTCGAGGTTCTCTCCCGGCCGTCGAATTCGGCGACCCGCCCGTCGGGAATGGCAACCAGCCATTTTTCCGTCGAATATCCGATGAAGCTGACTTTCATCAGTCTTGCCTACACACCATCAGTCAAAAATCCGATCATTTTCAAACGCGGTGACGTACAACACTACGACGAGCTGAAAAAAATGAAATTCAATGCTTCCAAGCATGCGTCGACTTGATTCTGAGCATGCGTGGATTTTTGACCGATGGAGTTCCATACAGACGATTGGATTTTTCTATCGTTTTTTTATCCATAGGAAAAATTTAAAACATGTTCTATTTTTTTCACCAATGGAAATCAAACCGATGGGGCCCACACACGATCGGTTTGTTCGATGAAAAACAGTCCATCAGTCTGTTTTCATCAGACAAACCGATTGTGTGTACAGGGCTTCACTTTCCTCTCACTTCCATTTGTTTAAAACAAGCAGCAGTGGCGGTGCGTCCATAGTGGGCGAAGTCCTATTGTCCCTGTTGAGCGCTGGCCATCTGAATAACAGCAGTGGGTGTGTTTTGGAAGTGTCTATCAGAGCCAGTGGTTTCCTGATTGCAGCCTGTGAGATATAATCGGCTTTCCCAATGGTTAACCAGAGGGCGCACAGGGTGTGCGTTCCCTGGTTAACACTGACACGCTTCTCAGCCAATCAGGTTCATCAGGTCTGGTTACCGGTGACCTGATTGGCTGAAGCGACATTGAGGGCGGGAGAAGACATTGAAGGATCGTGGAGGAGGATGGCTGACCCGAGAAAGGTAAGTGCCGGGCGGGGGGGACAATCTGGCAGTATTTCGGGGCAATCTGGCAGCATTTTATGGGGCAAACTGGTGGCCGTTTTACGGGCACAGTGGCAACAATTGATGACACAGTGGAGACAATTGATGGCACAGTAGCTGCGTTTGATGGCACAGTGGTGACAATTAATGGCACAGTGGCTGCATTTGATGGCACAGTGGCGACAATTAATGGCACAGTGGCTGCATTTGATGGCACATTAACTGCATTTGATGGCACAGTTGCTGCATTTGATGGGCACAGTGGCTGCATTTGATGGGCACAGTGGCTGCATTTGATGGCACAGTGGCTGCGTGTGATGGCACAGTGGCTGCGTGTGATGGCACAGTGGCTGCATTTGATGACACAGTGGTGACAATTGATGGCACAGTGGCGACAATTGATGGCACATTGGCTGCGTTTTATGGCACAGTGGTGACAATTGATGGCACAGTGGCGACCATTGATGGTACAGTGGCTGAATTTGATGGCACAATGGGGATAATTGATGGCACAGTGGCTGCATTTTGTGGCACAGTAGCTGCATTTGATGGCACAGTGGTGACAATTAATAGCACAGTGGCTGCATTTGATGGCACAGTGGCGACAATTGATGGCATATTGGCTGTGTTTGATGGCACATTAACTGCGTTTGATGGCATAGTTGTGACACCTGATGGCACAGTGGTGACAATTGATGGCACAGTCACTGCGTTTTATGGCACAGTGGCTGCATTTGATGGGCACAGTGGGGACAATTCATGGCACATTGGCTGCGTGTGATAGCACAGTTGCTGCGTGTAATGGCACAGTGGCTGCATTTGATGGCACGGTGGCTGCATTTGATGACACAGTGGCTGCATTTGATGGCACAGTGGTGACAATTTATGGTACAGTAGCTGCGTTTGATGGCACAGTGGTGACAATTGATGGCACAGTGGCTGCGTTTGATGGCACAGTGGCGACAATTGATGGCACAGTGGCTGCGTTTGATGGCACAGTAGCTGCATTTGATGGCACAGTGGCGACAATTATTGGCACATTGGCAACAATTAATGGCACAGTGGCTGCGTTTGATGGCACATTAACTGCATTTGATGTCACAGTGGTGACAATTGATGGCACAGTGGCTGCATTTGATGACACAGTGGCGACAATTGATGGCATGGTGGCTGCGTTTTATGGCACAGTGGTGACAATTGATGGGACAGGGGCTGCGTTTGATGGCACAGTGGCAACATTTGATGGCACAGTGGCGACAATTGATGGCACAGTGGCAACAATTGATGGCACAGTGGCAGCGTTTGATGGCACAGTAGCTGCGTTTGATGGCCCAGTGACAACAATTAATGGCTCAGTGGCTGCATTTGATGGCACAATGGCGACAATTGATGGCACATTGGTGACAATTAATGGCACAGTGGCTGTGTTTAATTGCACAGTGGCTGCATTTGATGACACAGTGGCGACAATTGATGGCACAGTGGCGATAATTGATGGCACAGTGGCGACAATTGATGGCACAGTGGCTGAATTTAATGGCACAGTGGCTGCATTTGATGGCACAGTGGCAACAATTAATGGGCACAGTGAGGCTGCAATTGATGTGTTTTTTTTTCATTTGTTTCCGCCTTCCCACCCACCGCCACTGACAAGCAGTGTACCTTAGTTACACTCATGTGCCCTGCTCTATGTGCATTACAAATCCTATAGTCCCCATCTCGGGAGTGGCTATATTCCTACTTACAGTGGGACCATAGAGAACAAACATTGCCACCCTCTAACAGGAAGTCGGATCACAGAAGTGAAAAGCAAAGGAATTTGGAGATTTAGGGGAGGCTAAGAGCAATAGAAGATTATTTTCTGACCTTAAACCTGCAAGGCTTGCTGCCAGAAGTGATGCAATTTAAAGCAACCAAGGGTTACAGGCAGGCTTTATTGTGACAACACACTGATATCTAAGCAGAGAAATGACACAGAAGCCAGGGAAGCCAGAAGCCAGGATGTGTGTGCTGTATTGAACTACTCTTAAGCCAGCTATAGACTGGTTGCAGGAAAGAAAATCGCTTGATTTCCCCATCCCGTGGAGTTATTGTGTTCTCACAGTAAGGCCTCGTACACACGAGGGGATATGTCCGCTGAAAACGGTCCGATGGACCGTTTCAGCAGAAATCTTTCTCTCGTGTGTATGGGCTAGCGGACAGATTTGTCCACCCGACAGATTTCAAAGCAAGCTTTGAAATCTATCCGGTGGGAATCTGTCCGCCCGACATGTCTGCTGGTTAGTACACTTACCAGCAGACATGTCGTCCCGCACCGCCGCCGCCGAATGGATTCGGCGCA
The DNA here is from genome assembly GCA_029574335.1 of Rana kukunoris. Classification (NCBI taxonomy): domain Eukaryota; kingdom Metazoa; phylum Chordata; class Amphibia; order Anura; family Ranidae; genus Rana; species Rana kukunoris. Next base: position 89,899 of record JAJQKJ010002194.1, read on the forward strand.
TGCGCGGAAGTGTTTTACTTCCTGGTGCGGTGACGTAGCGGTGACGTAGCGGCGTCAACGTCACCGCCCGCGTCACCGCCACGTCACCGCCCGTGCGGGGGGGCGGCGGGGAATTTGGATCCGATGATGTGTACAA
>JAJQKJ010002008.1:0-24889 GCA_029574335.1 Rana kukunoris
AAGTAATGGCGGCCATCGGCAACTCTCTGCCGTCGCCGCCCGCCACACAGCCTGTTAAAGGGGTTGTAAACCCTCGTGTTTTTTCACCTTAATGCATCCTATGACTTTAAGGCCTCGTACACACGAGCGCGGACAGATTTGTTCAAATCTGTCCGTCCGACAGATTTGAACAAATCTGTCTGCTGGGATTTTGGTTTGCTCGCGTGTAAACACGAGCAAACCAAAATCCCCGCCAGCAGAGAGCGCGCTGACGTGTCGGTGACGTTGACGCCGCCACGTCACCGCACCAGGAAGTAAAACACTTCCGCACATGCGCCGAATCCATTCGGCGGCGGTGCGGCGGCGGTGCGGGACGACATGTCTGCTGGTAAGTGTACTAACCAGCAGACATGTCGGGCGGACGGATTGCCACGATAGATAGATTTCAAAGCATGCTTTGAAATCTGTCGGGTGGCCAAATCCGTCGGCTCGGCCGTACACACGATCGAATCTGTCTGCTGAAACAGTCCAGCGGACCGTTTCCAGCGGACAGATTTGATCGTGTGTACGAGGCCTAAGTCTTACTCTCCGGGCCCCGGCTACTACTGGGTGGGGGGCGGAGGAAGAACGCTCCACCAGGGAAGGCAAGGAGATAGGCAGGCAGGTGGCTGGCTGGGACTTGAAGCAAGCAAGGCGAGAAAAACATGCAAGTGGAGCTGAAGAAATATTCCCATCCCCCTAAGCTAGTAGGAGTGGCGGAGCAGGGGGGGATTTTTCTTCGATTTATTTTTATTCTGCACTGACTGTCTTTGAAAATTGCCCCAGCCCCTGTTCAAATCCAATCCGGGGACAAAACCAGGGACGGACTTGGACCGGGGACAGTGTCCTCAATCCAGGGACTGTCCCAGAAACCGGGGTTGTCTGGTCAGCCTGCTTGAAAGTGACAAAGATCACCATGTCAGGCTGAGGCTGATGAGTTATTCCTGAACCTCCAAGAAGATAAGGCTATCACAGAGAAGGGGCTTGAAAGTGACCAAGATAACATTCCTGGGCTGGAGCTGATGAATTATTCCTGTACCTCCTAAAAGATCAAGCTATCACAGAGAAGGGGCTTGAAAGTGACGAAGATCACCATCCTGGGCTGAGGCTGATAAGTTATTCCTGAAACTCCCAGCAGAAGATCAGGCTATCATGGAGCAGGTGCTTGAAAGTGACCAAGATCACCATCCCAGGCTGAGAATGGTGAGTTATTCCTACACCTCCCAGAATATCAGGCTATATCGGACAAGGGGCTTGAAAGCGACCAAGATCACCATCCTGGCCTGGGGTTGATGAGTTATTCATGCACCTCCCAGAAGAAGATCAGGCTATAACAGAGAAGGGGCTTGAAAGTGACAACGAGCACCATTCTGGGCTGAGGAGTTATTTCTGCACCTCCCAGAGTGGAGGAGCCATGTTAAGGGGCTCCTTGAGGGAGAAGGCAGGACTTTAGCTACTTCTGACCTTCAATTAACTGGTCGGTACCCTGGAGTGGAGTAGGCCTTCTGGACCTTGATCTGAGGGGACAACTTGTAGGCAAACCCACTGCTGGGGGACTTGAGTGGAGTAGCCATGTTAGGGGGGTCCTTGAGGGAGAAGGCAGAAGGACTTTGGCTACACTTGACCTTAAATGAGCTAGTCTGTAGCCTGGAGTGGAGCAGGCCTTCGGGGACCTGGGTCTGAAGAGACACCTTGTAGGAGGAGCCACTACTGGGAGACTTGAGTGGGGGAGCCATGTTAAGGTGGTCCTTGAGGGAAAAGGCAGAAGGACCTTGGCTACCCGTGACCTTCAATTGGCTGGTCTGAAGCCTATAGTGGAGTAAGCCTTCGGGACCTGGGTCTGAAGATACACCTTGTGGGAGAACCCACTGCTGGGGGACTAACAAGAGCTTGTTGTGAAAGGTTAGACTTTGATGTTCTGTATTAAGGCACTGAAGTGTACTGCAATGAGACACTGAGATAAATGAGGAAGATGTCACCCTTTTGTGCCAATATCATTTTACAGCAAAGCTTTGAAAAGCATCTTGAGTGGACATTCTTTATTCCAAGAAACAAGTATTTGGTCGGAAATACGTGACTACTGTGTACTGGGTGGTCTTCAGGCCTGTAGGATGTGGAAACACAAAAGTTTTTCTCAAAGGACAGGTATTTGAGTGTTTTATCCGGATTAGATGTGGGGCAGGACCTGGATCAGCTATCAGGAGCCACTGTCCAATCCAGTTCAAGCAGGTCCAGGGTTCCCTTTAGCTGCCCACCTGAAATACCAGAATCTTCCCAATTCCCTGTGAAGGAGATTAATTGAAAATGTCAGGGCCAGATTCTCTAAGAATTCCGGCGGCGTATCGTAAGCCAGTTACACTACGCCGCCGCATCGTACTAGAGCAAGTGCTTTATTCTCAAAGCACTTGCTCCGTAGGTTTCGCCTGCGTCGCGTAAATCGCGCAGCGTAAACCCGCGCAATTCAAATGGGGCGGCTTGTATTTGAATTAAGCGTGCCCCCGCGTCGAATGAACTGCGCATGCGCCGGCCGGGGAAAATGCCCAGTGCGCATGCTCCAGCTCACGTCGGAAAGCGTCGTTGAAACCGACGTCAAAACGACGTGAGCGTCATTTACGCAACTCCCTATTCGCGAACGAGTTAGTAAAACGACGTAAGCGACGGAAAAAGCCGACGCTGACCCGACGCCATACTTAACATGGCATCCAACGGCACCCGACGGAACTTCGTAAGGTTACTCCACATAGAAGCTGGGGTAACCTTACGCGAACGAAAACGACGTACGCGACGACGGGGCGGCGTAAAAGCGATCGGGAATCGGCGTAGTAGCCTCATTTGCATAGGCAAATGAGAAAACAACGTAAAGGCCACCTAGTGGCCGGAGTTGTCATTACAACTACGATCCGCAAGAGTAATTGTATTACACTTGTCGGGTGTAGAAGCGTATCTATGCCAAAGTGATGCTAAGCATCACTCGCATAGATACAAGGCTAAAAAAAAGGCGATACGACGGGGTACCTGAGATACCCTGTCGTAGCGCCTCTGAGAATCTGGCCCTCAGTAGCCAGGGCCGGGACAAGGGGTGGGCATGAGGGTCGGCTGCCCTGGGCACACTGTGGTGTCATGTATGATGGGAGGCACCACAAGGAGATTGGGGGGGGGGGGATTTGTGTTAGGAGGAGGAAATTGGGTGGTGGTACTGTGATGGAGTTGATAAAATGATTATTTTGTGTTTATGTTATTTTTCTCCTAGCCACTCAAATAATGCTTTCCTTTCTTATATTGTTTTGTTTCTTTTATTTCTTGATCTATATATATATATATATATATATATATATATATATATATATATATATATACATATATATGGGTGTAGTATGCTAGTGTTATTTTTCTTGAATAAAGTTATGACAGAGTTACAGTAAATCTCAACCTGGAGTGAAGACGAGAGACAGATGGTTTAACTAGTACTCCAAACCAGCTGTTACCCCTCCTCCCTCTTTCCACCGAGAAAAATAAATAAAAGGTGATCTAATTAATGATTCATGTTCAATCCTTCCATATAAAGCAGGGGTGTCAAACACAAGGCCCGCGGGCCGAATCCGGCCCTCCAAGCCATTTCATGTGGCCCTCGCCCTCCTCAAGACCCTAACTTTTTGCTTTCAAGCAATGCATCAGCTTCTTCCCAGCAGCAGCTTAAGGAAAGGGGGGTGCACTGTGATGTAAGAGAGAGTGGGGACTCAACTTCTGATGGTGGGGGGGCTCTTAACATCTAATATAAGGGGAGGGGATGCGCTGGACATCTAATCTTACAGATACAATCGGCCCTTTTGAGGGAAATCGTAATGCTGATGCGGCCCTCGAGGAAATTGAGTTTGACACCCCTGTAAAGGAACTAATAAAAAAGATAAAATATATGTTATATTGTTTGAATATGTGCCTTTGGGTTTAAGCCTTTTGCTGCCAGGCCCCGCTCTCCACATTCAACCTCAAGTGACCAGACCTTTTGTTTTGCTATTTTCAATTTTTTTTTTTTTTTTTCTTCTTTTGCTAACATCTTTGTGTATAAATTATCCCCTGCCCCCACAAACCATACATTTGTGAAAAACACAGGACCAGTAAAAAAAATACCCTGCATCAGTTGTGCAAATGTTTATCGAAAAACGTTTTTTTTTTTTCCATAAAAAATTCACTGAAATAATAAATACACACAAACACATAGCATACAAAAAAATATTTTTAAATTAAGAAGATGAATACTGTGTTGAGCTAATAAATAATGGATATTATGACAGTGGATTTTACCCTTTTAAGGTAGAGAAAGAGGTTGAGTGTACGTAGTCTTTGATCTCCTTCCCTCTGCCACCTTGTACTCACTGATACAAGACAAAAACGTTTTCAGTACTGAGCTCTTCCTTGTTCAATCACAAAAAGAATGCCATTCATGTTTACCGATCCCTTCAGACATGAATGAACACCAGAGTACTCAGCCTTGAGCATTCAATCACAAAGGGAAGATATAGCAAACATGCTACTCGTGTTTACCGATCATTTAAGGCATGAATGAACACCAGAATGCGCAGTACTAAGCGTTTCCCTGTTCAATCACAAAGGGAAGAGATAGCGACACGCCATTTATGTTTACCGATCTTTTAGACATGAATGAACACCATAATGCTCAGTGCTGAGCGCTTCCATGTTCAATTACAAGGGGGAGAAATTGCAAACACCATTCGTGTTTACCGATACCTTTAGCCATGAATGATTACCGGAGTACTAAGTACTGAGTGCTTCCCTGTTCAGTCACAAAGAGATGAGATAGCAAATATGACATTCATGTTTGCTGATCCCTTCAGACGTGAATGAACACCAGAGTACTCCACTGAGCACTTCCATGTTCAGTCACCAAGGGAAGAGATAGCACCATGCCATTTATGTGTACCAATCTTTCAGACATGGGTGAACACCAGAATGCTGAGCGCTTCTGGGTTCAATCACAAGGGGGAGAGATCGCAAACATGCCATTCGTGTTTACCGCTACCTTCAGAGAATTCGGCCTGGCCGAAGGTAGTGACAAGCAGGTTCTCGAGAAACGATGGAGGGTCAGAGCCCTCTGCACCCTCAGGCAGGCCCACAAACCGCAGGTTACACCTCTGAAGGCAATTTTCCATATCGTCCTGCTTCGCCTAAACCATGGTGAGTTGGTGCTGCAAGTGCTCAGTCGTGACCTGCAATGGCGGCAACTCGTCCTCCACGCGGCTTATACGGGTCTCCGTCTCTGTAACCCGCTCTTGCAGTTTCTGCAAATACTGGCAGATAAGTGAGACATCGACCTTCACCTCTTCGATTTTGCACGTCAGGGAGCTTTTACAGTCCGATATGGCTTTAAGTACTCGCACCGTGTTCTCTGCGGATGAATCTGTGGGAGAAGAGGAGCCAACGCCATTTTCCTCCCCGGCCTCCTTGTCTGTGAGCTGATACTTAGCCAACTTTGTGGCCGCATCAGTCGTTTTCTTTGGCGGCGACATATCCCCGGCTAGTAGAGAGTATAATGCACCGATGGCAATTAGTGAACGAGCAGGATTAGCCCCAGGATAACCAGCTACGGATAATCGGCAAGCGGAACTCCCGTTTAGCACTCCTCACACCATGCCGTCCAGGCCACGCACCCTACTGGTACCTTCAGACATGAATGAACACCAGAGTGCTCAGCGCTTCCATGTTCAGTCACAAAGGGAAGAGATAGCAAACACACCATTTATGCTTACTGGTCAGCAGAGAGCTCAGTACTGAACACTCCAGTGCTCATTTATGAAAGTAAAGGGATTGGTAAATATGATAGACATGTTTACTGCTCCTCGCTTGCCATCTTGAAGAGATCCGATCCTCCTAGTTGTGCACCAGTAGTCTCCTCTTCGCGTTTCTTCTACAACTCACTGTCTCTGTAGGTAGAAATGGAGGGAAAGCAGTGGGGATTGGAAGCTACACAGGGGTTGTAGAGGGGACACAAAGGCTGAGCAGACTACAGACGCATGGGGGAGCCTTCTGTTATAAATTCATGGTCATTGTCTTTTTGCTATTTAATAAAATAACATCAGAAATGAAAGTGGATTCATCTTGGCTGTTTGTGGTTTTTCCCTTTGATGCTTTTGCTGATGAGCAGGGAAGATCAGACTACACTGCAGGAAGAACTCATCCAGTAGTGACTCAAACCCCCTGGTCTCCCCTAGCAGAGTATGCCAGACAGAACTTTGTGAACTTCAATATCTTTAGTGAACACCAATTGACTTGTGAAACATTTTTTAACGTGAGCTTCTTCCCAATGTGAGCTCTCTGAAGTACGGCAAACTATGATTCATATAGAAGACATTTCCCGTACTCAGCACACTAATGCCGCGTACACGCGATCATTTTTCGGGTTGTAAAAAACAACTTTTTTTTAAAAAATCATTCAAAACGATCGTGTGTGGGCTTCAGAGCATTTTTCGGGTTCTGAAAAACTGCCATTTTTTTTTTTGACGTTTTAAAAAATTTTTTTTTCGGGTTGTAAAAAAATGGTCGTGTGTGGGCTTTAACGACGTGAAAAATCCGCGCATGCTCAAAAGCAAGTTATGAGACGGGAGCGCTCGTTCTGGTATAACTACCATTCGCAATGGAGTAAGCACATTCATCACGCTGTAACAGACAGAAAAGCGTGAATCATTTTTTACTAACACGGAATCAGCTAAAGCAGCCCCAAGGGTGGCGCCATCTGCATGGAACTTCCCCTTTATAGTGCCGCAGTATGTGTTGTACGTCACCGCGCTTTGCTAGAGCATTTTTTTTCACGATCGTGTGTGGGCAACATCGTTTTAATGATCAGGTTGGAAAAAACTTTGTTTACAGCTTGTGTGTACGCGGCATTATACACCTCAAGGGTTGTGTGGTGATTTTTGATGAATAGAAAGATGGGCCTTGTGTAGTAAACATTTCCTGGACTCAGGTCAGAAATACGGCTTCTCCCCTCTGTAAAATTTCCCGTACTAAGGGCACGAATATGTCTTCTTGCCTGCATGAATCCTCTGATGTCTGCAAAGACTGGACTTTTCAGAAAAATATTTCCCGCACTCAGTACAGGAATACGGCTTCTCACCTGTGTGACATCTATGATGTTCATCAAGATAAGACTTCCGCGAAAAACATTTCTCGCACTCAGGACAGGAATACGGCTTCTCGCCCGTGTGAGTCCTCTGATGTGTGTTAAGATGAGACTTCTGTGAAAAATATTTCCCGCAGTCAGGGCAGGAATACGGCTTCACCCCTGTGTGAGATCTTTGATGTTCAGAAAGATAAGACTTCCGTGAAAAACATTTCCCGCACTCAGAGCAGGAATGTGCCTTCTCGCCTGTGTGACTCCTCTTATGTCTGTAAAAACTGGACTTATCTGAAAAACCTTTTCCGCACTCAGGACAGGAATATGCCTTCTCACCTATGTGAGATCTTTGATGTGCAACAAGGTCGGATTTCAATGCTAAACATTTCCGGCACTCAGAGCAGAAACAGGGTTTAGCACTTTTGTAAGAAATTTGACTCCCGGCAAGTTCTGAATTCTGAGAATAACACATCCCACACTCAGGACAAGAATGAAGCTTTTCACATGTGTGAGACCTGCAATGTATGATTGATTCTGATTTATGAAGAAAACATTTCCCACACTCAGAACAGGAATGAAGTTCCTCAGATGTGTGATATTTCAGATGTACAGAAAGACTTAATTCAGAGCTAAAAATGTCCCCACATTCAGGACAGGGAAATGTCTCCTCCTTCTGAATCTCGGCCCCATCCCCCACAGTACGAGGTTGCTCAGAGTCAGAGGGATTCCATGGTCTCTCCACACTGTGAAGTCCTCCATCCATAGTGGAGCTCATTGTCTTTTCTCCTCCACAATCTCCTGTGATGTCCTCATCTTCCATTTTACAACCTGGAGATAAAGTGAGACGATCCTTTGAGGGTTTCTCCATGGCGTGTCCTGGAAAAATAGAAAAACATCATCAATATATATGAGAGGGTTAGTTCACTTCCATCAAGATTCCATCTGGATCAGGTAGATATGAGTGAGGAGATGTTCTCTGTGGAGGTCCCAACCAGCTGGGACTCTTCCCCCCATCAAAGAACCTTTGGTCCTCCTCCCAGATCACTTCTACATTTACACAGCCTTGTCAGAAAAGCAGGAACCAATGGGGACCAGGAGGTGCAGAGGTTTAAAGTTCAGAATTGCAAACACATAGAACATGTGACCTTAGGCCTGAACTTATAGTGTTATGAATGTATTTAGTGCTTAGGACCCACCTGTGCTGATCTCTGTAGGAGTGTCCTCCACTATAAATGTCCCCATTATTCCATCCTCCTCCATAGACTGCTGATCATCCCTCACATACGTCTCTTCTTCCTCTGCTTTAACCTCAACTTTTATAGCTATCAGATCTTCACCCTAAACCAAGAGAATGGTAGAAAATTGCACGTGTAAAATATAAGCTGACATAAAAAAAGCTAAGCCCACACATCATCTCTAATTATCACCTACATGTTCTAGATGATCCATCCCACCACGTTTGTAACAGTGAGGGATGGTGTGACCTTCCTGAGTGGAATCCCGGGAATACAGAGGACGGGGACATCTCTCTGGTGGGTTCCCATTACTGGATCCATCTGTAGGAAACACACACACTGACTGAATCCATTGTTTCTATGTGTTTATCAGATGATGGGGGATCTAGGTGGACCCTCCGTACTGCTCTCTCCTTTACAATAAAGTCTCCTCTTACCCGGTGATGTGAGGGGCGGCTGATTGTCCATCATGACGTCCTTGTAGAGATCCTTGTGTCCTTCTAAATACTCCCACTCCTCCATGGAGAAATAGACAGTGACATCCTGACACCTTATAGGAACCTGACACACACAATGATACAGTCACCATCCAGACACACCCCTTGTCTGTTACTGGATAATGTCCCAGAATTCCCGGCACCGCTCACCTCTCCTGTCAGCAGCTCCATCATCTTCTTGGTGACTTCTAGAATCTTCTCCATGTTGTGTCTCTCAGGTTTTAGGGAGTCCCATGGAGGCACTGTGATGGTCATATGATCACCTGACTTCACAAGAGGAAATCTCTGTATTGGAGAACCAATAGAAATATCATGTTAGAATCCCAGAATCCTCCTCACCTCTCCGGTCAGGTCTGTGTTTTATTAAAAGAGATAAGAGTGATGTCATGTGACCTCCCAGAATCCTCCTCACCTCTCCGGTCAGGTCTGTGTTTTATTAATAGAGATAAGAGTGATGTCATGTGACCTCCCAGAATCCTCCTCACCTCTCCGGTCAGTGTTTTTTTTTTTCTAACAAGTAAACTTCTTTATTTGAGAAGAGTATAAATTACATATTCGCGAGTCTACATCAAGATACATGCAGTCCAGAAAAAGAAAAGGCTTAGTTAGACTTACTGGTGACGGTATTTCTAAGAGCCCTTCAGGACAACCTTTCATCATGGATACATTTCACCACTTGGATAACCTGTGTTATACTATTAGAAATAAGAGTGATGTCATGTGACCTCCCAGAATCTTCCTCACCTCTCCGGTCAGGTCTGTGTTTTATTAATAGATATAAGAGTGATGTCATGTGACCTCCCAGAATCCTCCTCACCTCTCCGGTCAGGTCTGTATTATTAATAGAGATAAGAGTGATGTCATGTGACCTCCCAGAATCCTCCTCACCTCTCCGGTCAGGTCTGTGTTTTATTAATAGATATAAGAGTGATGTCATGTGACCTCCCAGAATCCTCCTCACCTCTCCGGTCAGGTCTGTGTATTATTATTAGAGATAAGAGTGATGTCATGTGACCTCCCAGAATCCTCCTCACCTCTCCGGTCAGCAGGTAGGTGATCTCCAGGGTGAGATTTAGTATCCTCTCAGTCATGTTACTCCGGTCCTCCTCCATCCTCATTGGTCATGTGATCTATGCGGATTTCTTTGTAGACAGATAAGAGGAGAATTATCTGGATTGTATTGGTTGTACAATATTTGGATGGGAATATAGGGGGTTAATACCACTCCCCCAGTGGAAAATTGGCAACGTGTACATTGGGTTATTTAATGTTTGTCGTGTTTCTCACCCCCAGCAAACCTGTTTATATTTTTTCTACTTGTCTCATTAGAACTTTATCGGGGGGTTGGATTTGGAACGGAAAAGCCTATGGTGCATGTGCCCCTGGAGTGGCAGTCCAGGGGTGTCTGAGAATCACTGTGAGCGAGGGTAAATTTTGATTTAAAGATACCATGGTCACTGCACCAACAACACGCTTTTTTTAGCACCTGCCTCCTGGGCCGGGCCTTTTGGCTGGGACCGGAGGAATTTTTTATTCCTGGCCGGAGGGCCTGGTCATTGTATCACACAATGACCACTTCTTTCACTCTCCTCTCCACTGTCCCTTTCCCCCACTTTATTTTATCTATTGCCTATGTTTGTCACATTTTTGTTTGAGCATGTTATCTGTTCACTGTGTGATAAGTAGGGTGCCGGTCCTCGGGCCAGCCCTGAACATCTTGGGAGTGGGTGGACATGTCCTTCTGGCTTAGTTCGCCTGCTCTCATGGGGTCTCCCACCTAGTACTGGGAGGGTTCTGTTTCGGCAGTCCCTCCAAGGATGTTGGGTCCGTGTCAGCTTTGGTTGCTCGGACCACAGTACCTCAGTCCCCGTCTGGAGCCTAACATCCCGTGGGGATCAGGGTTTGGGTCCTTTTTTATAGGACCACTTGACGTTGCACCCGTCTGCACGTTTTTGTGAACCCTCTTTATGTGTGTGCACATTTTTTCTGCACCGGGTGGAGTTTTTTGGGTGTGTTCACACGCCAAAGGCTTTAAAAAAAAAAAAATTTGAACTTTATCCACCTTCTCCCCCATTATTGGCTAATTTTAGACCCAACTCTAAGGCCTTGTACACGCGGGCGAGAATTCCGTCGAAAAAAAAACCCGTCGGTTTTCTCGACGGGATTCCTGGCAAGATGTTCTTGCCAAGCCCTGTGTACAGATGAACATTCATGCACTCGTCACATTCCATGCTGTCGCCGCCATCTTGCTACACCATACACTGCCCTTGGAAGCTACCGCAGATGCGTCAAAATCATTTCGAGCATGCACGGGTTTCCATGGAGGCAAGTAAGTAAACACACGGTCGGGTTTCTCGGCAGGAAAACACTGCCGAGAATCCCGTTGAGGAAAATAGAAAGCAGGATCTCTATTTTTTTTGGCCGAGATTCCTGGCGAGAAACCATTCACACGCACGTTTTCTCGTCAAAAAGCTCTCCCAGCAGCTTTCTTGCCGAGAAAACCGTGCGTGTGTACAAGACCTAACTCGTGGGGGTCTATGCTCGGAAGTGGGTGCAAAAACCTGTATTATACAGTTATTTGCAATTTGCACCCCTCCCCCCTGAAAGGTGGCAAATGTGACATCTGAGGGGGGGGGGAGGGGTTCCGAAAAGCAGAGGTTCCATTTTTGTGTGGATCTCTGCTTTAAGCTGACCATAGATTGATAGAACTACTAATAACATTTTTTAGAATGTTCTAGATGATCTGTTCATTTTCGACAGCAGTGAGGAGAAAATTTCAAAAGGGATGGAAAACTTTTCTTGAACTAATTAATTTCTAACAGTGTATGTGGTTTTCATTTGTTAAAGTCCATTTATTAAAAAGATCAAACGAGGGTTCTGAGAGTTTTAATCCGAATTTTCCAATGTGTGACTGTCGGGAGACATTAGAGTGTAAGCTCCTCTGGTACAGAGACTGATGTGACTGTGGGGGGACGGGACATTAGAGTGTAAGCTCCTCTGGTACAGAGACTGATGTGACTGTGGGGGGACGGGACATTAGAGTGTAAGCTCCTCTGGTGCAGAGACTGATGTGACAGGCTCAGTGCTCTCTGTCCAGCACTGTGGTATAGGTCAGAGCTATATAAATGTATAATAATAATAATAGTGTGTGACTGTGGGGGAGGGAACATTAGAGTGTAAGCTCCTCTGGTACAGACAGATGTGATCGGTGTAGTGTTCTCTGTACAGCACTACGGTATATGTCAGAGCTATATAAATGTATAATAATAGTGTGTGACTGTGGGGGAGGGGACATTAGAGAGTAAGCTCCTCTGTACAGAGACTGATGTGATTTGACTGTGGGGGAGGGGACATTAGAATGTAAGCTTCTCTGGTACAGAGACTGATGTGACTGTGGGGGGACATTAGAGTGTAAGCTCCACTGGTACAAAGACTGATGTGACTGGTTCAGTGTTCTCTGTACAGCCATGCGGTATATGTCAGAGCCATATAAATGTATAATAATAATAGTGTGTGACTGTGAAGCGGTCTGAGGAAATTCTCTGTGGAGAGCAGAATCCGCCCAGTGACTGTGATCCCGCTCTGTGATTGGTTGGTGTGGAGAGAGTACAGCCAACGGCAGTGGAGAGGTCTGAGGTGAGTCACTGTGGAGAGCAGAATCCGCCCAGTGACTGTGATCCCGCCCTGTGATTGGTAGGTGTGGGAGGGAATGCAGCCAATGGCAATGGAGGAGGAATGAAGCGGGAAATCTGAGGTGATGGGTGTGAGGTGTCCGGCTCTCCTCGGCTCTTCTATTCCTAAAGTCTCCATTTTGTTTTCCATCGGTGACAGTGGAATGGGTTCTGTTTTCTGTCACAGGAAATGTGGTAAAGGTAAAATAATATCAGAGTCATAGTGTGTGACTGTGGGGGGAGGGGACATTAGAGTGTAAGCTCCTCTGGTACAGAGACTGATGTTATAAATGTATAATAATAGTGTGTGACTGTGAAGCGGTCTAGGGAAATTCTCTGTGGAGAGCAGAATCCGCCCAGTTACTCTGATTGGTACATGTGGAGGGAATGCAGCCAATGGCAGTGGAGGAGAAGTGAAGCAGGAACTCTGAGGTGATGGGTGTGAGGTGTCCTGCGCTCCTATTTCTAAAGTCTCCATTTTGTTTTCCATTGGTGACAGAAGTGACGGTGAGATGGGTTCTGTTTTCTGTCACAGGAAATGTGGTAAAGGTAAAATAATAGTCACATTTTTATATCCCTCTATACTCTGCTATAGGCCACCCGGACCAAAATCGCAGCTTTTACCTTCACTGACAGAGTTTATCTCCACTTATACCCTGAACAGCAAACATCTTTTGCTACTCTGGGACTTCAATCTCTGGGCCAACTCCTCACAGGATCCGATCGCGGACGCCTGTATTGACCAACTGGAAGGATTAGGGCTACAGCAGCTAGTATGTGGGCCCACACATGCTTCAGGTCACACGCTTGACCTAATTTTCAGACAAAATCTGAAAATAAGTATTTTGGAAAACGAACCGTTGCCATGGACAGATCACCATGCAATCAAATTCATAATTGCCAAAATTCCCCCATTGATAAAAACACCTAAGCCGGTGACAACACACTGGACTAGATCTCAGAAAAAGCTACATTCGGAACTCTTCAAATTTACCTTAGGAATTAAAATAAAAGCACTCCGACCACTCCGAACAGTTTCAGATACACTGGATGCCATAAATGCAGCCCTACTACAGTCTGCCGACTTAGTAGCACCGAAACGCCAAGCCCGCATCCGGAAAAACAAGTGCGGCTGGTTCAATAACCAGCTGTCACTACTGAAGCAAGAGCACAGAAGGGCGGAAGCCGCCTGGAAACGCAGCGCCTCAGAAGAGAACCTCATCTGCTACAAGGCAATAACAAGAAAATATCACAAAGAAATTTTCCAAGCCAAGAAACATCTTTTTTCTAAGGCCATCAATAGCGCCTTAAATCGCCCCCACAAACTCTTCAAGTTGGTTACTCAGACCATGAATCCAGGCTGTCTTGAGGCCCCCAATTCAGATACCCAAGAATTTTGCGATGAATTATCGGATTTCTTCATCAATAAAATTGAGGGAATCCGGGAAAGCATTCGTCAAAACAATACCCCCTGCAACACCCCCCTTGATCAACCTCGCAACACCGATAGAAACCATCTACAATCAACCAAGTTCATTCTGGAACCCATCTCCGTGGATGCCACAAAAAATATCATCGACACTTTGCGAAACAGCACAGCGCCTAATGATATTATCCCCACTAAACTGCTGAAGGAATGCGCCGACATGCTGGCACCACCTATCATGCAGCTTATAAACCAGTCATTCAGGGAAGGCATAGTGCCCTCCCTGCTGAAAGAGGGCACTATCCAGCCGATCTTGAAGAAACCCACCCTAGACCCCAAAGACCCTACTCACCGCCGTCCCATAACAGGCCTAAACGTCCTCTCAAAGATAATGGAGAAAGCAGTGGTACAACAGCTGCAACAGCATCTAGATACCCATAATCTACTTGATCCATTTCAATCCGGTTTCCGTCCCGGACACGCGACGGAAACAGCATTGCTGAAAATATGGGACGACGCACTTGAGGCCGCAGACGAAGGAGAATCTTGTCTGGTTCTGTTGGACCTAAGTGCAGCCTTCGATACAGTAGACCACAAACTACTACTGACTCGATTGGCTGAAGTAGCCAAAGTCGCAGAAAGTGATCTATCATGGTTCTCCTCCTTTTTGGAAAACCGATCACAAACAGTAAAATTAGGATCTTTTACTTCAGAAAAACGCACGGTTTCATGTGGAGTCCCTCAAGGATCACCCCTGTCACCGGTGCTCTTCAACATCTATCTTCGCCCTATCTTCGAAATCATCAGTAGCCAACAGCTGCTTTACCACTCCTATGCAGATGACACGCAACTGTACTTTTGCATCTGCAACAGAAAGGATCATCATCTCAGTTTAGAGAATTGTCTCTCTTTGATAGAAAACTGGATGACAAAGAGTTATCTTAAACTCAACAGCTCCAAAACAGAACTTCTTTTGTTTCATGCAAGTCGCAAGAGTCAACTTGCAACAACCTGGACACCTCCCCCCATTCTGGGCCAGATCATCACCCCTAGCTCCAAAGTCAGAAGTCTCGGAGTCATCTTTGACACCAACTTGACAATGGACGCACAAATAGGGTCAGTAGTCAGCGGATCTCACCATCTGCTGCGCCTACTACGCAGACTTATTCCTTTTATCCCCAAAGAAGACGTAGCAGTCGTGGTGGGAACAATTGTGAACTCCAGACTGGACTATGCAAATGCCCTTTACCTCGGACTCCCCAAGTACCAAATCACTCGTCTGCAAGTCGTTCAAAATACGGCCGCCAGACTTGTGACTGGGAAAAAACCCTGGGAATCAATCTCACCTTCACTGAGATCCCTTTACTGGCTGCCAGTAAAAGACAGAATTGCTTTCAAAGCACTCTGTCTGACACATAAGTGCATCCATGGGAAGGCTCCGCAATATCTTTGCGAAAAGATAGAAGTCCACAATCCCAATCACATTCTGCGATCCACCGACCAAAATCTGGTCAAGATACCCAAAGCCAGATACAAGTCCAAAGGAGATAGAAGGTTTGCTTTCCAAGGTCCCAGACTATGGAACGCTTTACCAACCAGCATTCGGTTGGAGGAAAACTACCTGACCTTCAGAAGACAGATAAAAACTCTGCTCTTTTGATGACCAGAGAGACAGAAACAACAAGCGCCCAGAGGCGATTCAGTTCGCATGTTCCGCGCTATATACGTTTTTCATTCATTCTATATGTATTTGTAGTATCTGCTGGAGATAAAAGACGTCACAGTGACTATGGAGGAAGAGGACGGACATGACGGGGTGTAAATAGAAAATAAGATCTTATTACCTCCTCTGCTGCCAGTTCCAGCAATGTCTCCTCTCTACTTCCTCCTGGCTCAACTCTCACCCGGAACTTCCTGTCTGTACTCTGACATCACTTCCTGTCTGGGTGAAATCACCACCTTGTGGAACTTGGAGAAACTGCATCTGACTGATACTTTATAATATTTTAGCTGACCCTTTACTGAGGGGAGTAGGAAAAATAAGAAAGTTTGGGGGCAGAGCTACTAGAACAGCCATTCCATGGAACCTTAGGATTCCTCCTAGGGTTGCTACTTCATCCCTTTAAACCAGTGGTTCTCAAACTTTATAGTGCCGTGACCCCTTGATGACATTTCCCAAGTTGTGGGGACCCCCAACAGTAAAATTTAGGGCTGTTACTGATCAAAATTTTTGTGTTCGATTAATCGTTTTTAATTTTAATCGATTAATCAACTAATTTCGATTAATTATAACACACATACAGATCCAACTACTTTTAGCTGATCTCCTTGTGTATAGCACCCAAGCATGTATCTAGCACTGACACGGAATAACCACTTTTGAGGAACCAACTGGGACATTTATATATAAATGATATGTATTGTACCACAATTATATTTTTTACAGTCATGTCAGACTTATTTAATCAAAAGCGATGTATTAATTACACTGCTGTGACAAACAGTACAAAAATGCCTTAAAGTGGAGTTCCACCCATTTTTTTTATGTTTGTCTGTGCTGCATGCCCTAATCTCATAGTGTTCAGAATGGACAATTTTTATTTATTTTGTTGCTTGTAAATACCTTTATTTTGTAGTCCTTCATTACTTCCTCCTCCTTATTAGCCTAGGCTATTAAGTCACATGGCTATTTGCAAGGGTTTCTGGGATAGGCATCATGTTTCCCAGTAGTCCTTGCAAACCTGACTGAAACCTATTACATTGCTTGTGCAGCACTGAGCATGTGCGAGATATGCAAAGCTGAAATCCAGGAAGTCATACAGTCTGGCTTCATGATGCCCACACTTAAGATGGCCATGGTCTATTTCTAGATTATAAACTAAATGCTGTAACAACCTAACAAAACGGACCTTAGTTTACAGACTAACTTTACTAGAATACATTAAGCTTGTGTATTACAGGGGCATTTATATTTAAAAAGTGAAATTGTGGGTGGAACTCCCCTTTAATTACCAGTATTTAGTGCCTGGCTTGCCAACGTACCTCAGGTGTTCTGTCAGCATCAGCAACCTGTCTATTATATTAACCGGAAATGACACCGCGCCATCTTGGTACCCTCGTCCGCAGCAAGGCTACAGTTAGAAGTCGGCAAGCGGACATCTTTTTATACCCACCAAAGTCTTGTATTTTACACGTATTTTTACCAGTAAACTGAGCTTATATACTATATAAAGTTTATATAGTATATAAGCTCAGTTTACTGGTAAAAATTCGTGTAAACGGCATGTGGGTGTAAAAAGATGTCCGCTTGCTGACTTCTAACTGTAGCCTTGCTGCGGACGAGGGTACCAAGATGGCGGCAGCGTCACTTCTGGTTAACTCCGCTTGCTGACTTCTAACTGCAGCCTTACTGCGGACGAGAGTACCATGATGGCGGCGACGGAACGTCACTTCCGCACGGTTCTCCTCTCCCGGAAGTGACGTCTTGCTGGCCGAGACAGACACTCAGGCATAAACACTAATTTCGGGTCTGTCTCGGCCAGCATAACAGCTTGAACTAGCATTCGCGACCCCCGGCAAATTTCCAAACGACCCCCCAGGGGGTCACGACCTCCAGGTTGAGAATCGCTGCTTTAAACCCAAACACATCTGAATTACACAGGTTTTGAGGCTAATTTAAATGCAGATAAGGCACCAAGTGAACTTAAAACCCACCTTTATCAGCCGCAGAACCTGTGTAATTAACTTGTGTTCGGTTTTAAAGGGATGAGGTGGCAACCCTAAGTCCTCTAGAGGTAGCTACACAGTTCTGGAGCTAATGACACTTGGCAAAGTCAGCAGAATGATAGCAACTATCTTTTTAGCTGTCTGTATGGGTTTCATTATTTCTACCTACCAGCAATGTAAGGGACATTTTTCCCACTGACCCCCCAAAGAATTAGGTTTAGTAAGGGTTCCCAGAGACCTGAATTTTTTTTTTTTTGGGGAATAAGGTTGACAAAAGCTGTGGGGTAGAAGGTGACAGCCAAGTCATAGAGACAGATAAGGGTATGTAAAAAGAAGGGGAAAGGGTGGAAGAGAAAGAAGACACGAGGGAAATAAAGGAAGCCACTTCTCTCGAAGTTGGGACAAGACAACCAGATCCAGATGTAATAGAACCAGAAGATTTTAGGATCTCCTATATATATTGATAATCAAGTAGGAAAACTCATGCCAATAGAACCATTACTTTCGGAACAAGAGTGTTTTTTGGTAGCTCCAGCTCACAAATCATTCACAATAGATGTATGTATGTGTGTGTGTGTGTGTGTGTGTGTGTGGGGGGGGGGGGGGGGTGGTTTCCAAAACTTCATAATGCAACTCCATACGGCATAAACTAATAGTGGCAATACTGAGCGATGGTAAGGCGGCGTACACACGACCGAGAAACTCGACGGGCGAAACACATCGTTTTCCCCGTCGAGTTCCTTGTTCGGCAGTCAAAAAACTCGTCGAGCCAAATTTTCCCATTGCCCATCGAAGGAAATAGAGAACATGCTCTCTTTTTGGCTCAACGAGTTCCTCGACGGGTTTCTCGGCAGAATACGTCTCCCATCGAGTTTCTTGCTGAATTCTGCCGAGAAAACCGGTCGTGTGTACGCCGCCTTAGATGTGCTAGGCAAGGTGTGATGGGAACAACTAAGAGAGAGAGTACATGGTCGGTAAGTTTCTGAGTAATGCAGTGAACTTCCAGACCAAAATGAGAAGTGTAGGGTTTTAATGGAGATCATAAAACATTCCACAGACATAAGTCTGCAAAAAATACATACCAGGCCCAGATGTACACTTTGGGTCACCATCTTTATGGAGAACATGGAGGTAAATAATCCATATCCTCACCGCTAGCGAAAAAGCGCAGTGGTAGGACCCCCACCCATGGTAAATTCTGGCTGTGATTTATTTAACACAGTGATTTCCTATGATTGTCAGCTCCATCTAGTGGCCATAATGAGGTATTTTTCCTGAAATGCCTCCCTCAGAAAAAATAGAGCAGTACCGGATCATGATCCCTGAATGGAGCAAATGATCAACATTCCTCACATTGTCACATTTGTTCATCTAATATTTGAAAAAATCGACTATTGTGTTTGTGAAATCTTCCACCACAAAATCGAACAAACAATCAAATCGAACGAACAATGAGGACATGAAACCAGTACTGCAGTAAGGTAAAGGTAGCTATTTAGCTAAAAAAAAAAAATTCCTTTAGTGATCCTTTAAGTGTGAGGATTTTACTCTTTTTTTGCAGAGTCTCTTTACATTTTTCTACATTTCTATGACCACCGGTAAGTGGTATCACCTCATCAGTGCAGCCTATCAGTGCTCACCAGCGGAGCGCTCCTACCTCCGTCCCATTCTCTCTCCTCTCACATAGAGATAGTCTGGTTGGAAAAAGTCCATCTAGTTCAATCAATAGAAGAAAAAAGTTCACACCACAAAATGTACCAATGAGAGGGAATGACTCCATTTTTATTTTTCTCCTGCTATCAATGGACAACACGGTACAACACTTCATCCATGTCTTTGGTGATCTCTGATCTCCTTATCAACTGTTTCTTACATGATGAAGATCAGCCATGGAGTATATCTGAGGAGTATATCTGAGGTGTATATCAGGGTGTGCTTCTTCCCCACATGTCCAGCAACATTCATATACAAGACATTTCCCGCACTCACTAATACACCTCAAGGGTTGTGTGGGACCCCTGATGTACAGGAAGACAGGACTTCAGTGAGGAACATTTCCCTCACTCAGGACAGGGAAGTGTTTTCTCCCCCATGTGCAATCTCTGATGTCTATTATGAGAGGACTTATCTGAAAAACATTTCCCGCACTCCGGACAGGAATACGGCTTCTCCCCCGTGTGCAATCTCTGATGTGTGTAAAGATTGGACTTCTGGGAGAAACATTTCCCACACTCAGCACAGGAATACGGCTTCTCACCCATGTGCAGTTTCTGATGTGTGTAAAGATGGGACTTCTGTGAAAAACATTTCCCGCACTCAGGACAGGAATACAGCTTCTCCCCTTTGTGCGATCTCTGATGTCTGTTAAGATGTGACTTAACTGACTGAAAACATTTCCCGCACTCAGCACAGGAATACGGCTTCTCCCCTGTGTGAGACCTCTGATGTCTGTTAAGAGTGGGCTTCTGTGAAAAACATTTCCCGCACTCAGGACAGGAATACGGCTTCTCACCTGTGTGCAATGTCTGATGCATGTAAAGACCGGACTTTCCCGAAAAACATTTCCCACACTCCGGACAGGAATACGGCTTTTCCCCTGTGTGAGACCTCTGATGTTTGACAAGATTTGATTTTACTACAAAACATTTTCCACACTCAGAACAGGAATACGGCTTCTCGCCCGTGTGCAATCTCTGATGACTAGAAAAAGAGGACTTGTCTGAGAAACATTTCCCACACTCAGAACAGGAATATGGCTTTTCCCCTGTATGAGACCTCTGATGTATAAAAAGAGTGAGCTTCCGTGAAAAACATTTCCCACACTCAGGACAGGAATACGGCTTATCCCCCATGTGGGATCTCAGATGCCTGTAAAGATTGGACTTATCTGAAAAACATTTCCCGCACTCAGGACAGGAATGTGGCTTCTTACTTGTGTGGGATCTTTTATGCACATTATAATCAGATTTAAAATGGAAACACTTCCCGCACTCAGTACAGGAAAACCTCTTATCTGTTGGAAGGACAGAACCGCCCCGCACAGTCTGAGGTTCCTCAGAATAAGAGGAATACGATGGTCCGGCACCGTCCCGCACAGTCTGAGGTTCCTCAGGATAAGAGGAATATGATGGTCCATCTACACTGTGTGGTGCCGGATGGACATTTGAGGTAGTCGGGTTTTCTCCTGGACTATACTGTGTGATGTCCTCATCTTCTACTTTACAGTCTGGAGACAAAGTGAGACAATCCTCTGAGGTTTTCCTCATCTCCCGTCCATCTACTAAAATAGAAATACAAAGATTATTACTAGACATGAGCTGATTGGTTCCCCTAAACCAGGACTCCGCCCACATCAGGCAGCTTTGTCTCTGAGGATCTTACAATTCCCCCCTCAAGGTAACTAGTAATCGGGTCCTCTGATCTCCTACCAGATCATTTCTTTATTCATGGACCTTAGTCAGAGAGTGAGGAAACAACGAGAACTGTCTTTTGTAGGATTGACAGTGATGAGGGGATTATAGGACGAGGGTCCCCACCCCCTCTAACACTCAAGAAGTTCTTCACTTCCTTATTTAGTCCATGATTTAGTCATGGATGGCTGAGCCCCACCAGAGGTCAGAGAGTGAGGATGGGGGGAGAACAACCAAGATGGAGACTGGACTGATCCTGAAGACCACCATCATTAGGTTGCTGACTCCTCCCCCTCATTATCACTTTCTGTTTAAGGTTCCAAAGTTGGAGAATATTATCACATTAATATCAACATGTAAAAGTCTGTGCTCCAACCATATCATCAGATATAAAATATCCAGTTGGTAGAAAATGGGTATAACACAGTCCCTCAGAATCTCCATAAATCCAGTCTAGAGACATAAATTGTGTCTGCAGCACAGAGAAGGAAGATTATCCGAGAGAAATACAGGAATACAGGATGGGGAACACAGCTCAGGAAAGTGACCAGGGGATTACAGGCTGACATCACCCAGTCCCCGCCCTACTCTGGACCAATCAGTGAGCAGTATGGGTGGAGGAATGGATTTAGTGTTAATGACCCACCTGTGCTGATCTCTGTAGGAGTGTCCTCCTCTATAAATGTCCCCGTTATTCCATCCTCCTCCATAGACTGCTGATCATCCCTCACATACGTCTCTTCTTCTGATTTCACCTCAACTTTAGGATCTCTCAGGTTTCCACTCTGAATAAAAATGACATCAATGGTAACAATGCAGATAATGTACAGATCCTAATGATACTATCAGTGATTGTTCCTCATCTACCTGATGATGGTGGGGGATGGTGTGATCTTCCTGTGTCGAATCCCTGGAATACAGAGGACGGGGACATCTCTCTGGTGGGTTCCTGGTATTAGGTGGCTCCATCATATCCTTGCGCCCTGAAAACTCCTCCATCACTCCATACTCCTCATCCTCCTCTTATACTCTTTTTTAACAATAATATTATAATCTCCAAGGTTTCCAACCTGAAAATATAATAAAATATTATTGTAACACACATGCTTGTATGTTAATATATCCTAACTATCAATAATTGCTACTCCTCCTACCTGATGATGGTGGGGGATGGTGTGACCTTCCTGTGTGGAATCCCGGGAATACAGAGGACAGGGACATCTCTCTGGTGGGTTCCCATTACTGGATCCATCTGTAGGAAACACACACACTGACTGAATCCATTGTTTCTATGTGTTTATCAGATGATGGGGGATCTAGGTGGAGCCTTCGTACTGCTCTCTCCTTTACAATAAAGTCTCCTCTTACCCGGTGATGTGAGGGGCGGCTGATTCTCCATCATGACGTCCTTGTAGAGATCCTTGTGTCCTTCTAAATACTCCCACTCCTCCATGGATAATGTCCCAGAATTCCCGGCACCGCTCACCCCCTCCTGTCAGCAGCTCCATCATCTTCTTTGTAACCTCTAGAATCTTCTGTATGTTGTGTCTCTCGGGTTTTAAGGAGTGAAATTGAGAGATTGTGATGGTCACCTTGTCACCAGACTTTACAGGAGGAAAACTCTGAAAGAAAAATAATAATTTTATGAGATCCTCTCAGAATCCTCCTCACCTCTCTGGTCAGGTCTGTGTTTTATTAATAGAGATAAGAGTGATGTCATGTGACCTCCCAGAATCCTCCTCACCTCTCCGGTCAGGTCTGTGTATTATTAATAGAGATAAGAGTGATGTCATGTGACCTCCCAGAATCCTCCTCACCTCTCCGGTCAGGTCTGTGTATTATTAATAGAGATAAGAGTGATGTCATGTGACCTCCCAGAATCCTCCTCACCTCTCCGGTCAGGTATGTGTTTTATTAATAGAGATAAGAGTGATGTCATGTGACCTCCCAGAATCCTCCTCACCTCTCCGGTCAGGTCTGTGTTTTATTAATAGAGATAAGAGTGATGTCATGTGACCTCCCAGAATCCTCCTCACCTCTCCGGTCAGGTCTGTGTATTATTAATAGAGATAAGAGTGATGTCATGTGACCTCCCAGAATCCTCCTCACCTCTCTGGTCAGGTCTGTGTTTTACTAATAGAGATAAGAGTGATGTCATGTGACCTCCCAGAATCCTCCTCACCTCTCCAGTCAGCAGGTAGATGATCTCCAGGGTGAAGTTTAGAATTTTCTCAGTCATGCGACTCCGGTCCTCCTCCATCTTAATTTGTGTCGTTATTTGATCTATACAGGTCTCCATGTTGACGGATAACTTTGGTAAAATAAAATAAGCATTATTTGGATGGTATTGGTCACACAATATTAGGATGTGGATGTGAGGGAGGGTTATGGGGGTGGGGTAATAGGAGGGTTGTTGTACACTTAGGAGCTAATAGATCAAACTATAATTTGCTACATTTTGCAGGTTCTTGGAATATTTTGGCCTTTTAAATTTCCCTTCTCTCTGTTGAGTTTGTTTTGTTTCTGAACTGGTTTTGATTAGCTTTAGATCTGCGGACAAGGAATGATCCTTTTTTGACTTGCTAATCAGGAGAATTGTCAGAATTGTCTCCGGCTTCAAGGCTCCAATTTCCGGCAGCTTGCTGACTGAAAGGAGTGAAGTCACTGTCACTCTCTGCAGTAAGAGAAGAGAATGGATTGGATGACAGGGGGATGGTGTTGGTAGAGTGGAGTGCTGGGGGGGGGGGTTCGCTTCTTTTTTTTCCCCAATCTCCAATCGCAATCCCATTGTGGGTTGGAGGAGTACAGCAGGGGGCGAGAGGCTACTTTATTGGTTTCAATCAATTCAGGATCATCAAAGCATTAGACAGTTAGTGATTGTCAGTGGGTTTTGGTGTTCTGAATTCCAGCCCTGGGCGCTGCCAAAATCTGTTTTATGGAAAGGTATTGAACTTACCCCCCCACACACATGAACAGCACTGACCACTGGCCACCCACCAGGTGAGGCCAGACAAACAGACCCCCTCTAAAAAAGACCACCCACCAAGAGGTGAAAGACTGCCCTTCTTCATTACACTTGGTATCCAGGAACATTTTAATTACCTAGTGAGATGGTAAGAAGGTGATGGTTGCATTCATTTTCTAAGGCCGCGTACACACGATCGGTCAAACCGATGAGAACGGTCCAATGGACCGTTTTCTTCAGACCAAACCGAACGTGTGTGGGCGCCATCGGTTATTTATCCAAAAAAAAATCAAACTTGTTTTAAATTTAACCGAAGGATACCTAACCGATAGTAAAAAAACGATCGTCTGTAGGCACGACCATCGGTTGAAAATCCACGCATGCTCAGGATGAAGTCGACGCAATGCTTGGAAGCATTGAACTTAATTTTTTTCAGCACGTCGTCGTGTTTTACGTCACCGCGTTCTGACACGATAGTTTTTTTAACTTATGGTGTGTAGGCGCGACTGACCATCAGTCAGCTTCATCGGTTAAACCGTTGGAAAAATCCATCAGACCGTTCTCATCGGTTTGACCGATCGTGTGTACAGGGCTTTACAGTTCTATAAGGAAATCTAAAAAGTGATTTAAGACGGGAGGACCATTATAGACCAAGAGCCCACCCTTCCTACCTTAGAGTCCCCCTGAGCCCTACAACCTCCCTCTTCCCTGCCCTTAACCCTGTCAAAGGCCCCAAAATTCTCAGCTACACTGCCCCACCTTTTACTTCTCAAGGGGCCCCTAGAATCCATCCGCTCTCAGCTCTTCTATTT
>JAJQKJ010001844.1:0-71468 GCA_029574335.1 Rana kukunoris
TCTTTTGTTGTAAAACCTTCTCCGCTCAATGAGGATACCTGACTCAACCATTGAGAGGGTTGTCCACATGATTTTGACCATATGCCGTATGGCGATATCAGCATATTGTCATATAATGTACGTACGATGGTTAGGTGTCTACAAATATTTGGCTGTATAGTATAAGTCAGGGGTCTCCAAACTGCGGTCCGAGGGCCGAATGTGGCCCTTTGCTATTCCTCCTAATGACAACACCAAAGATGGAGCACTATTCCTACTCCTACTGACCTCCCACACTGAGGCTGCGTTTATTCTCACCGATGCTCAGCCCGAGGCATTTTCTACCCCCCACCGGTCGGAAATCCGACCCCCCAAAGTCTGAAGGACAGTAAACTGGCCCTTTGCTTGAAAAGTTTGGAGACCCCCTGGTATAAGTGCAAAGGAGAAGCTGCTAGAGTTGATCATTCCCATGAAAAACGAGAAAACAAGGCAAACTTTGTCTTTAAAATGTATAAATAGACCCCTAAATTTCACAGTCACTATAAATATTGAATTCCCCTTAGCAGATTTATTCACAAGAACATAAAATGCCTTTCAGCAGTGTCAAGTGATGATCTGAGACACAGTATCTCGCAAAAGTAAGTACACCCCTCACATTTTTGTAAATATTTTTCTTGTATGTTTTCATGTGACAACACTGAAGAAATAACACTTTGTATCTACAATGTTGTGTAGTGAGTGTATATGGGGGGAGGGGTGTACAGCTTGTATAACAGTGTAAATTTGCTGTACCCTCAAAATAACTCAACACCCAGCCATTAATGTCTAAACCGCTGGCAACAAAAGTGAGTACACCCCTAAGGAGTAAATGTCCAAATTTGGCCCAAAGTTTCAATATTTTGTGTGGCCACTATTATTTTCCAGCACAGCCTTAACCCTCTTGGGCATGGAGATCACCGGAGCTTCACAGGTTGTCAGTGGAGTCCTCTTCCTCTCCCCATGACGACATCACAGAGCTGGTGGATGTTAGGCCCTGTACACACGATCAGACCGGTCTGATGAGACTTGTCCGACGGACCGTTTTCATCAGACAACTCTGAACTTGGCTGATGGTTTGATGTGTGTACACACCATCGGACCAAAAATCCAATCAGACCAGAACGCGGTGACGTAGAACACAAAACGACGTGCTGAAAAAACGAAGTTCAATGCTTCCAAGCATGCGTCGACTTGATTCTGAGCATGCCCGGGTTTTTGGTCCGATGATTTAGTGTACGAACCATCGAACCTGTCCGACGGACAGGTGTCCATCGGACAGATTTTAAAGCAGGTCTGACGGACAGTCTGCAGACCAGTTTCATCGGACCGGTCTGATCGTGTGTACACGGCCTAAGAAGAAAATGGCCAAATTGGGCCCAAAGGGTCAATATTTTGTGTGGCCACCATTATTTTCCAGCACGACGCCTTAACCCTCTTGGGCATGGAGGTCACCAGAGCTTCACAGGTTGTCACTAATGTCCTCTTCCCCTCCTCCATGACATCATCACAGAGCTGCTGGATGTTGGAGACCTTGCGCTCCTCCCCCTCCCCCCCACAGATGATCAATAGGGTTTAGGTCTGGAGACATGCTTGGCCAGTCCATCACCTTTACCCTCAGCTTGTTTAGCAAGGCAGTGGTCATATTGGAGGTGTGTTTGGGGTCGTTATCATGTTGGAATACTACCCTGCGGCCCACTCTCTGAAGGGAGGGGATCATGCTCTGCTTCAGTATGTCACAGTACATGTTGGCATTCATGGTCCCCTTCATCATGTAGCTCCCCGGGCCCGCAGCACTTGTGCAGTGTTGTCACATGAAAAGATACAAGAAAAGATTTGAAGAAATGTGACTGATAGGGTGTACTTACTTTTGTGGGATACTGTATGTATTATATAGAACAGAACTTTACCAGAGAGAAACTGAGAAATGGAAGAAGAAAAAAAATCAGCACTAAATGACATCAAGAACATCTACAAAATGTTATCCATACTTGTTCTGTGACGGTATACAGGTCTAGGTGACCCGATGATAGGTCTGCCCACCCCCATCCTTCTCAAGGCCTCTACAGTCTCTAAATAGGAACGGTTTACATTGGATATAAAAAGTCTACTATTGTACGAGTTGTAGAGTTTATAAGTCACATTAAAAGGTGGAAAAAGTTCTGAAATGATTTATCTTTGTCTCATTGTTTTACATCACCGACATTTTAACACGGGGTGTGTAGATTTTTATATCCATTGTATGTGCAGAGAATGCCGCCATCTACAATATAACCTGCCGAGACATGCATGAGGCCACGCAAACTCTACTAGTCACTTGTGATTGCTCGGGTGATTTGTACTTCTGTGCGCCTGTTGGGCTCTTAAAACGCTTGCTGACCGATGCACGACGATATACGTTAACAGCTTTTTAATCTTTTATTTGTGATTTTTATACTTTTTATGTATAAACTGGTTTGACTAATTGACATCTTTTTGATGTTTCTCTGTTTATGTTATGTATATCCGTTATTAGACCTTTATATGCTCCTGATGAAGCGCCCTGCACGCGAAACATGTCAAGAGTAAATGCAAGATCTACCCTTTTGCATATCGGATTCAGCTTCCAACACTAAGGCCCAGATTCACAGAGAGTTGGGCGCAGATTACGCCGCCGTAGCACAAACGTTGTATGCTACGCCGGCGCAGCGCGGAGAGGCAAGCACTGTAATCAGCAAGCTATTGCTCCCAAAGCTGCGTTGGCGTGGCGTATTGTTCGAAAAAGGCGCAGCCCGGTGTAAGTGGAAGTGGGCGTGACCATGCAAATGATAGTCCGAGCATGGTACAGTGTTTTACGCCTGGCGTATCACAAACGGCGCATGCACCGTGACGTTGCCGTGACGTGGAGGCATGTAACAGCACCCTTATGCGCATGCTCACAACCACGCCGGCACAACTGCCTAAGCTACGCTGGATCACCACGTACGCCGTGAATGTAACGTACGCCCAATACGCCGGCCTGTGTTCCCTGGTGCAGACCTTTGCATGTCTGTTGCCGGGTTGCGCCTCATCTATGGGGAATAACTTTACGCCGGACGTACAATTTACGCGCACGTCGGGCGCACGTACGTTCATGAATCGCCATATTTCCCTCATTTGCATGTTTGAATGCCTAATCAATGGGAGCAGCAACATGCGTCCAGGCGAAAAGTGCGCCCACGCTACGACGGGGTAAGTAAACTACGTCGGCGTAGGGTGGCCAGTTTTTAGGCGTATATTGGTTTGTGGGTCTGGCGCACAGATACGCTGGCGCAAATTTGCACTTACGGGCGCACATTTGCACTTGCGTCGGCGTAAGCACTTTGTGAATCTGGGCCTAAGAGTTCTATACCTTCGCGACACTATGGGGTAGATTCACGTACAGAGGCGTATCTTTGTGCGGGCGTAGCGTATCTTCTTTACGCTACGGCGCCGCAAATTAGAGAGGCAAGTGCTGTATTCACAAAGCACTTGCGTCCTAAGTTACGGCGGCGTAGCGTAAATTGGCCGGCGTTAGCCGGATGGCTCCTGCAGCTAATCTTTTCCCCATTACTCACTGGCCATGCCTTGTTCTACACTTTGTGTGCAGGTCGCCATCTTGGAAAGAGCAGGGATTTGTTTTCTCATGTCACAGTTGACACCACCCTGACCCCCCCCCCCCCCCCCCTTTTTCTCATGAACTCGGAATGGAAGTTGAGAGAACGAGGCGCTCTCGCACCTCTGGCCAAATGCGGTACCTGCACACTGCTGTGGCTTGAATCCTGCTTGTTTCGCTAGACAATACTCGCAAACTAAGTCAGGATTAAAGAAAAAAATATATGCTCGTATTGGGAAACGCTTGTTAACCGCGTAAGGGCTCTTTCACTTTGGGGATCGGATGACAACGGACCGTAAAGTCTGTTGTCACCCGATCTGATCCACCAGACCAGGGTCACCAAACTGCGGCCCGAGGGCCATATGTGGCCCTGTGCTAGCCTTTATTCGGCCCTTTGGGCACAATTCCTCCCACTGATATGAGGCTCTATTCCTCCCACTGATGGGGCACTATATCATCCACTGATACCACTGATGGGAGACTATTCCTCCTACTAATAGGGGGGATACTCCTCCTCCTATTGACCACCAACACTGAGGCCATATTCGTTTTGACTGATGCCGGGTCCCTGACGTTTTCTTCCCCTGCTGGCCCCAATCCGGTCCTCCTAAAGTCTGAAGGTCAATAAACTGGCCCTTTGTTTAGAAAGTTTGGAGACCCCTGCACCAGATGGATGGAAAATAGGGTTTTCCTCCGTCACACTTTGGCGGGTCGGATGTCAGCGGGCATGTCACGTGACACGGACATCCGTGGCTCCATAGAGGAGCATGGAGCGCCCGTTCAGGTCCGCCTACAAAACTGGCATGTGGACCAGAACGGTCCGCCTGTGTGAAAGAGCTCGCGATCCGAGGTTTCACTGTACATTGAATGTGAAGAAATATACAGTGTGTGGCACTAGGTCTGCTGTAATGGCGCTAGCTTCGCTCTCAGCCTGGGGATCCGAAATATGTAAAAAATAAATATATATATATAACCCATAACCTATTACTAACCATAATAATAGGTAGAAGGAATAGCTATGCACTAACCATCCTTTTAAATGTTACTTCCCTGATGCCATTTTCGCATTACAGTTTATAATAAATGTCAGTGAAAATATCTTTACTCAATCTTGTTCCCATCGGTCACATATAAACAAGGAATTTTCACTGACATTTATTATAAACGGAATGCAGCAAATGGTATCGGGGACGTAACGTTCAAATGTTTGGTTAGTGCATAGCTTCTTCTACTGCCCAGGCTATTTCCTAGAAAAGGTGAACTTTAAAAGCCCTTTAAAGCCCACCCTATTTACCGTCTCACATATGCATTACATGCAGTGGCGGCTGGTGATCAAAATTTTTTGGGGGGTGCAAAGAAACTAAAAAAAAAAAAAAAAGCAGCCTCACTGTGCCCATCAAACGCAGCCACTGTGCCCATCAATTGCAGCCACTGTGCCCATCAATTGCAGCCACTGTGCCCATCAATTGCAGCCACTGTGCCCATCAAAAGCAGCCACTGTGCCCAAAAGCAGCCACTGTGCCCAAATGCAGCCACTGTGCCCCATCAAATGCAGCCACTGTGCCCCATCAAATGCAGCCACTGTGCCCCATCAAATGCAGCCACTGTGCCCCATCAAATGCAGCCACTGTGCCCCATCAAAAGCAGCCATTGTGCCCATCAAAAGCCGCCACTGTGCCCAAACGCAGCCACTGTGCCCATCAAACGCAGCCACTGTGCCACCAATTGTCACCACTGTGCTGTGCTCTGCCATCAAATGCAGACACTGTGCTATGATTTATCGCCACTGTGCCCATTATTTGTGCATCACATGCAGTGGCGGCTGGAGCATTTTTTGGGGGACGCAAACAAACAAAAAAAAAAATTGCAGCCTCACTGTGCCCATCAAACGCAGCTACTGTGCCCATCATTTGTAGCCACTATGCCCATCAAATGCAGCCACTGTGCCCATCAAATGCAGCCACTGTGCCCATCATTTGTAGCCACTGTGCCCATCAAATGCAGCCACTGTGCCCATCAAATGCAGCCACTGTGCCCATCAAATGCAGCCACTGTGCCCATCAATTGTCACCACTGTGCTATCAATTGTCTCCACTGTGCCCATCAATTGTCACCACTGTGCCATGCCATCAAACGCAGCCACTGTGCCATCAATTGTCGCCACTGTGCCCATCAATTGTCACCACTGTGCCATGCCATCAAACACAGCCACTGTGCCATCAATTGTCACCACTGTGCCCTGTAAAATGCTGCCAGATTGGCCCTTACCCCTCCTCCACCCCCCCCCCCCCACACTGCCCGCCACTTACTTTTCTGGGGTCAGCCATCCTCCTTCCATCGTCTCTCGATGACGCTTCAGCCACTCAGGTTACCGGTAACCAGAACCGGTGAACCTGATTGGCTGAGACGCCTGTCAGTGTTAACCAGGGAACACACCCCGCGTGCGTCCCCATGTTAACTATTTGGAAGCCGATTACAGCCTGAGGGCCACTGGCTCTGATAGGCACTTCCAAAGCCAACCAGCTGCCGTTATTCAGATGGGCGGCGCTCACCAGGGGGGCCGGCCATCTGAATAGTGAAACATGGATTCATGCAATGTATTGTATTCAGTGGCGCTGCAGGAGCAAGAGGGGGCGGCGCTCCTGCGCCCTCTATGGACGCACCGCCCCTGATTGCATGGGTGGCAAGAGGTCAAAGGGGTTGTAAAACTTTGTGTTTTTTTTTTTTTTTACCTTAATGCATCCTTTGCCTTACAGTGGCCCAGAAAGGCGAGGACGTCATATGACGCCTGCCCAGAACAAGAGCCGCACCGTCCAGCCGTCATTTGATGTCCGACGGAAGGCAATCGGTTAAATGTGTCTTGCTATTCCAATAATTACAGAGCCGTCCCACCCATACAGAAATAGAAGGAACAACGTACACTGAACTGTGTGTGGTTAGTATCACTTCATCACTTCACATAAAAAGAAACTCCAAACCCCTAATTACAGCACCCAGATCTCAAGAACTGACCAATCCGGCTTTTCAGGGATGTTGTGACAACAAAACATTTCGACAGAAAGCAGAAAGGATTGGCTGTGGGGGGGGGGGGGGGGGGGGGGGGTGGGTCGGAGTATGAGGGGGTAAGTGATGGGCGCATTCTCCTTATACCTTGTTTTTGTGTCTCAGGAATGGAAAGTGTTTATTCGGCTGGCTGAGGAATGATGTTGTGCCGATCTGCTGGAGGGAGGTATGTCACTGTGGATGGATTTGTTTTGAGATACTAACAAGCAGCACTTTAAATGCCGCCCTGCAGTAAACTCAGCTGATAATTTACAGCTTTTTAAACAATGTAGTTGGGATAAATTAGTAATAAATAACAGAATGAGGAAGAAGACTTCCCTGCCCTGGGGGGAAATGGCACCCCCACCACCGATGGCTGGTCATGTGATCAATGCTACAGAAATAGCTATGTGGGCGCCGAAGAAGGGCTTTAGGCTAAATTAAAATCCTAAAATCCTGCAATAAAAATGTATTGCATGGTGGGCAGAAAAGAACTGTCAAAAGACCTGTGTAACCAGATGGAAAAGAATATAAAAAGTTATGCAAAGCCTTGAAAATGCCAGTCAGTACTGTTTGATTACTTATTAAAGGGTTGTAAAGGTTTCTGTTTTGTCACCTTAATGCATCCTATGTACTGTATAATAATAGAGAAAGAAGTTGTGCCCCCTTAACCCCCCGCCACCAGTGATTATTGGTACTGAATAGCAGAAGAAGATGCCACCAGCCCCCAGGGGCCTCAGGAAGCAAAGCACAGAAGATATAATAACCACTTAAGGACCGCCTCCTGCACATTTACAATGGCAGAATGTCACGGCTAGGCACAGGCACGTACCTGTACGTCTCCTTTAAATAGCCCAGCCACGGGCGTGCGCCCGAGACCCGGTCCAAAGCTCCGTGACCGCGGATCCACCCAATCTCCGCCGGTGTCCCGCGATCGGTCACAGGAGCTGGAGAACGGAGAGAGGCGAGTGTAAACACACCTTTCCCGTTCTTCTGTGTGGCAATGTCAGTGATCGTCTGTTCCCTGATCTAGGGAAAGGCGATCAATGATGTCACACGTCCAGCCCCGCCCCACTACAGTTAGAAACACACATGAGGTCACACACAACGCCTACAGCGCCCCCTGGTGGTTAACTCCTAAACTGCAATTGCCATTTTTACAGTAATCAGTGCATTTTCATAGCACTTTTCGCTGTGAAAGTGACAATGGTCCCCAAAAATGTGTCAAAAGTGTCCGATGTGTCCGCCATAATGTCGCAGTC
Source organism: Rana kukunoris (assembly GCA_029574335.1). NCBI lineage: Eukaryota > Metazoa > Chordata > Amphibia > Anura > Ranidae > Rana > Rana kukunoris. The sequence continues at coordinate 7,933 of JAJQKJ010001844.1, forward strand.
ACGAAAAATCGCCGCCATTAGTAGTAAAAAAAAAAAAATATTAATAAAAATGCGATAAAACTATCCCCTATTTTGTAAACGCTATACATTTTGCGCAAACCAATCAATAAATGCTTATTGCGATTTTTTTTTTTTTTTTTTTTTAACAAAAATACGTAGAAGAATACGTATCGGCCTAAACTGAGGAAAAAAAGTTTTTATATATTTTTGGGGGATATTTATTAAATATTGCATTTTTTTCCTAATTGTCGCTCTATTTTTGTTTATAGCGCAAAAAATAAAAACCGCAGAGGTGATCAAATACCACCAAAAGAAAGCTCCGTTTGTGGGGGGGGGGAAAAAAGGACGACAATTGTTTGTTAAAGCGACGCAGTGCCGAATCGCAAAAAGGGGCAAGGTCCTTAACCTGCATATTGGCTCGGGTCTTAAGCGGTTAAAATCTGATGAAGAAATCTCTCCGTATCATGTGCTGTTTAATAATAGAGAAAGAAGTCCCCCCCCCCCCCAGTGATTATTGGTCATGAATAGCAGAAGGGAGTTGGCACCAGCCACCAGGGGCCTCAGGAACCAAAGCACAGAAGATATAATAAACACCGAAGAGTGGAAATAATTTGAGGTCATTTAATCATCCACGTGGGGGGGGGGGGGGGGGGGGGGGGGGGGTTTACTAAAACTGGTGCATGCAGAATCTGGGGCAGATGTCCATAGTAACCAATCAGCTTCCAACTTTAGCTTGTTCATATAAGCTTGGACAATAAAACCTGGAAGCTGATTGGTTTCTATGCACAGCTGCACCAGATTCTGAATGTTTTAGTAAATCCCCCCCCCCCCCCCCCCATTATATGACTTATTTTTTACGTCAGGCTGTGGAAATCCCAGCAGTAATGCCTTTAAGTGCTCTGACAATCTTTCTCGGTGAATCACCTCGCTGGGCAGTGAAAGCTTTTTATTTTCATTATTTTTAAAGAGCCGCATTCCGAGCGTTCATTAGGAGTATTTGTTATAGAAGACGTGCGGAGAACCTCCGCCTCGGGGTGCTCGTTTCTGCCCAGGAGCGATAGGAACGCATAGCACATGAAATGAGTCATTTCCTCGCCCCCCCCCCCCGGCCCCCCTGCTATCTGTCACCTTCACACAGGTAAGCACCTATTAATAAGAATGCCTCGGTCACGTGACCTCGCCGACACGGCAATCTCCTCCTCGCACCAGGTGAGGCTCGGCTTGTCGGGTTCTGCCTTGTGCCTTATCTTGACAGCTCTGGATGTTGGCATCCTCTATGGATCTCTCCATGTTCCCGGGGATAGAGGAGATCTCCCGAAGGATAATGCAGCACCTCACCTCGGGGGAAATTCCCATTCCAAATACTTCCTTGTAGGAAACATTCCAGTTTGTAAGTGAAAAGAAAAAAAATATGTAAAAAAAAAAACCTTAATGACCACCTCAGGGGTGCGCTAGTGCAGAGTTCAGGAATGCACTACGTACAGAGTGCAGAGTTCAGGGGTGCGCTATGTGCAAAGTGCAGAGTTCAGGAGTGTGCTCCGTACAGAGTGAACAATTCAGGAGTAAACTACCTGCAGAGTGCAGAATTCAGGAGTGTGTTACGTACAGAGTGCAGCGTTCAGGAGTGCGCTACGTGCTGAGTTCAGGAGTGCACTACGTGCAGAGTGCAGAGTTCAGGAGTGCACTGCGTACAGAGTGGACAGTTCACAAGTGCACTATGTACAGAGTGAAGAGTTTAGGAGTGCACTGCGTACAAAGTCCAGATTTTAGGAGTGCGCTATGTGCAAAGTGCAGAGTTCAGGAGTCCGTTACGTACAGAGTGCAGAGTTCAGGAGCGCGCTACATGCAGAATGCAGAGTTCCGGAGTATGCAACATACAGAGTGCAGAGTTCAGGAGTATGCCAAGTACAGAGTGCAGAGTTCAGAAATGCGCTACTTGCAGAGTTCAGGAGTATGCTACAGAGTTCAGGAGTATGTTACAGAGTTCAGAAGTATGTTATGTACAGAGTGCAGAGTTCAGGAGTGCGCTACATGCAGAATGCAGAGTTCCGGAGTATGCAACATACAGAGTGCAGAGTTCAGGAGTATGCCAAGTACAGAGTGCAGAGTTCAGAAATGCGCTACTTGCAGAGTTCAGGAGTATGCTACAGAGTTCAGGAGTATGTTATGTACAGAGTGCAGAGTTCAGGAGTGCGCTATGTGTGCAGGCATTTACTGGCATCTTTTTGGCACTTACTGGCATCCATCCATTGTGGTTATCCCTGGTTGTCCAGTGTGGACATCCACGGGGAGGGGGGGGGGATAAACAATTGTGGTTATCCCTAGTTGTCCAGTGTGGGCATCTACAAAGGGGGGGATAAACAATCAGCGCAGGCCCGGCTGTTAGGAGAGCCACCGATCGGCTCTCCTCTACTCTCTTCTGTCAGACGCCGGCAGTTATCCTGAAAGACCTCCTATGATGTCCAGTCAGGATAATGGAACCACCGCCCAGCCGTGATTTTGCTATAGGCCGGGCGGGAAGTGGTTAGACAGCGTGTGTTTTTTTTTGTTTTTTTTTTAAACTTTGTTTATTCGATTTTCTGCACATACAGAAGTATATGGAACAAAGGCACAAAATCGGTTACAACTCACAGAGAGATTACCACAGAAACGGCATCATACACGGCAGAAGTCATCATAACATGTGAAATATTTCCCCAACGGAGGAGACAGCGTGTGTTTAGTATCACTTTAAGGATAAGCCAGCAAGTGAAAAAAATAAGTACTTTTGAAAAAGGGAAAGTCATCGGATTTTCCATTCTGTAAGGATGTACCAGGAGAGGTGTACAGGATCTGCAGCGCCCCTGTCTGGAGGCAGAAGGGACGTTACTAATAAATATTGGAGAATGAATGGCTGATCTTGGCCCGGCTCTTCCTAGTAAATTTCCACATCTGAGGATTATTTTTTTCTGGCATAAACCAACTTCCTTGCCGGCATTGTCCCACAAAACTTTATTTATTTTTCCTGCACGGGCGATTTCACGCATACACCGGATTTCCAGCGGCAGGAATCGGGGCATTCTTGTGGCTGGGGCGACAGGTGTACAATAATAGCGCCGGCCGCGGTCAGCCTGTGCTGCAAATCAGCCTGCAAGTCATGACAGAAGGACAGCGGCTGCCGCCGTGCACAAGTGTCCGCACGCCAATCGGTGACCTGGGGGACGCAGTCCGATACATCATTCATCCACAATCGCCGTTATGCATTTCACTTGAATTTTTCACCACGTATTTACTATTGTGTGTCATTTAATATTTACGTTTCATGTCAATGTTTATGGTGCTGTTATATCAACAGTGGCAGGTTTTATTTACAAAAATATTAAATATTTGACTTATATTCCTTTGACTGTTATATACCCTTAACCGCTTAAGCCCCGGACCATTTTGGTGGTTAAAGACCGTGCCGCTTTTTGCGATTCGGCAATTGCGCGGTCGTGCGACGTGGCTCCCAAACAAAATTGGCACACTTTTTTCCCCACAAATAGAGGTTTCTTTTGGTGGTATTTGATCACCTCTGGGATTTTTATTTTTTGCGCTATAAACAAAAAAAAAAAAAAACAATATTTTTAACTTTTTGCTATAATAAATTTTCCCCCAAAAAATATATAAAAAAATAATTTTCCACAGTTTAGTCTGATACATATTTTCGGCAAAATAAATAAGTGTTTATTATTTGTAGGGTTGTCCCGATGCCTCTTTTTTAGGACCTAGTACAAGTACCGATACTTTTTTCAAGTACTCGCCGATACCGAATACAGATACTTTTTTTAAATGTGTCCCCATGCAGCCATGTCCCCCCACATATTGCAGCCATGTCCCCCACATATTGCAGCCATGTATGTCCCCCACATATTGCAGCCATGTATGTCCCCCACATATTGTAGCCATGTATGTCCCCCACATATTGCAGCCATGTATGTCCCCCACATATTGCAGCCATGTATGTCCCCCACATATTGCAGCCATGTATGTCCCCCATATAATGCAGCCATGTATGTCCCCCACATATTGCAGCCATGTATGTTCCCCACATATTGCAGCCATGTATGTCCCCCACATATTGCAGCCATGTATGTCCCCCACATATTGCAGCCATGTATGTCCCCCACATATTGCAGCCATGTCATGTCCCCCACATATTGCAGCCATGTATGTCCCCCACATATTGCAGCCATGTATGTCCCCCATATTGCAGCCATGTATGTCCCCCACATATTGCAGCCATGTATGTCCCCCACATATGCAGCCATGTATGTCCCCCACATATTGCAGCCATGTATGTCCCCCATATTGCAGCCATGTATGTCCCCCATATTGCAGCCATGTATGTCCCCCACATATTGCAGCCATGTATGTCCCCCATATTGCAGCCATGTCCTGTCCCTCATACCTGTAGATATGATACCGCCGCTGCCGCATACCGCCGTTAATCCCCCTGCATTATAGCGTAGCGCGCATTACAATCTTTCGTTCTGAATACTTGTAATGCCCGAATGCCGCGCCGCCATGTATAGACACTCCCCTTCTCGGGATTGGAGGGATCCGTCCAATCCCGAGCAAGGTGGAGTGTCTATACGTGGATTCGTGCATAGACACTCCCCCTTGCTCAAGATTGAACGGATCCGTCCAATCCCGAGAAGGGGAGTGTCTATACATGGCGGCGCGGGCATTACAAGTATTCAAAACTAAAGCTTGTAATGCGCGCTACGCTATAATGCAGGGGGATTAACGGCGGTATGCGGCAGCGACGGCATCATATCTACAGGTATGAGGGACAGGACATGGCTGCAATATGGGGGGGAAGTATTCTATTTTGGTATCGGGGGTATTTGCGGGAGTACAAGTACTCCTGCAAATACTCGGCATCGGTACCGATACCGATACTAGTATCGGGACAACCCAATTTGGTTTGCGCAAAAGTTATAGCGTCTACAAAATAGAGGACTGTTTTACGGCATTTTTATTAATATTTTTTTTTTTTTTTACTAGTAATGGCGGCGATCAGCGAATTTTATTGTGACTGCGACATTATGGCGGACACATCGGACACTTTTGACACCATTGTCATTTTTACAGCGATCAGTGCTATAAAAATGCACTGGTTACTGTAAAAAATGACACTGGCAGTGAAGGGGTTAACCACTAGGTGGCGCTGCAGGGGTTAAGTGTTCCCTAGGGAGTGATTCTTACTGTTAGGGGGCGTTGGCTACATGTGACACGTCACCAATGACCGTTCCCGATCACAGGAATGGCCATCAGTGACAGTGTCACTACGCAGAATAGGGGAATGCCTTGTTTACAAAGGCATTACCTCGTTCTGCTCATGCCGACCGAAATCGAGGGACTCCCGGAAACATCGAGTACCCGGGACCCGCGGCCGCACATGAGAGGCACGCGCCCCCGCTGGGCGGCAGATTCAAATGGACGTACCTGTACGCCAATCTGCCTGCCCGTGCCATTCTGCCGACGTACATCGGCGTGCGGCAAGTGGTTAAATACTTTGTTGAAGCCCCCTTTGATTTTATTACAGCACTCAGTCTTTTTGGGGAGGAGTCTATCCGCACGGCACACCTTGACTTGCCAATATTTGCCCACTCTTCTTTGCAAAAACATTAAGAGGGCGTCTCCTGTGCACAGCCCTCTTCAGATCATCCCACAGACTTTTGACTGGATTCGGGTCTGGGCTCTGGCTGGCCAAAACTGTAATCTTCTTCTGGTAAAGCCATTCCTTTGATGATTTGGATGTATACTTTGGGTCGTTATGCTGAAAGATGAAGTTCCTCTTCATGTTTAGCTTTCTAGCAGAAGCCTGAAGGTTTTGTGCCAATATTGACGGGTATTTGGAACTGTTTATCATTCCCTCTACCTTGACTAAGGCCTCTATTACATCTAAAGAAAACACAGCCCCAAAGCATGATACTGCCACCACCATGCTTCACAGTGAGTAAGGTGTTCTTTCTTATTGATTTTGACACCGTTTTAAAAAATATATCAATTTGGGTCACTTTTATTCGTATTACAAAGAATGTAAACATCCCTTGTAATAGGAAAAAAGAATAAAAAAAGCATGACAGGTCCTCTTAAATATGAGATCTGGGGTCAAAAACACCTCACATCTAATATTTACACTAGAATGCAATATAAAAATAAAAATGCTGTCTTTTAAAAAAAAAATGTCCCTTTAAGAGCTATGGGTGGAAGTGACGTTTCCACTCAGGTCTCAGGTTACACTGAGCTCTCTTCGTGTTCTGCAGTGTGTGACATCAGATCCCCACCCCCGCTAAGGAATGCTGTGTAAATTCTAGACTTTACACAGGAAGAGCAGGCTGCAGATAAACGGGTACAACTCGTGTAGGGGGATTGGTTTCATCTCTGTGAGCCAGGCACTTCACTAGGTATATGGAAGGGTTTACAAACACTTTAATCCGTCTTGTGTTTTAGGGGCCAGGGACTCAAAGTCAAGTAAACATGGAGCAGCAAAGGTGTCTTGGGTGCAATTACATAAAACTTGCAGCATCAGCTGTACAAGGTTACGGTACTAACAATACAATCATAGACTTCATTAATAATAGACTCTTGAAAATGCACGAATATTTGTGAAGTCTGTTCAAAATTGGAAGTTGTATTTTGGCCAAGCTGAACAAAGCAGAGACGGCTTCATGGCAGAGAGGTGAACATCCCGCATGCTGAAGAGTTTCACGTTTGCTTTTAAAAGGGCCCCAAGGACAAGGGGCCGCCTAGAAGCCGGTTTTCAGAAGCGGGAAGGCTCTGCAGGGCTTGTGTGCGAGGGATTACAGGAGAAGAAGCTAAAGAAGGCAAAGAACTAACAAACAGGGAGGTGGGCGTATTCGGCAAAGGGTCAGGTGAAGGAAGAAAAGCATGTTGGAAGGCAATATCCTTATCCAAAAACTGAGGAGTCATGTTGTTTAAGGAATGTGGACCCTGATTAGTTCCACAGTTCTATCTGACGGTGCCTCCACAGTTCTATCTGACGGTGCCTCCACAGTTCTATCTGACGGTGCCTCCACAGTTCTATCTGACGGTGCCTCCACAGTTCTATCTGACGGTGCCTCCACAGTTCTATCTGACGGTGCCTCCACAGTTCTATCTGACGGTGCCTCCACAGTTCTATCTGACGGTGCCTCAACAGTTCTATCTCATGGTGCCTCCACAGTTCTATCTCATGGTGCCTCCACAGTTCTATCTGACGGTGCCTTCACAGTTCTATCTCATGGTGCCTCCACAGTTCTATCTCATGGTTCCTCCACAGTTCTATCTCATGGTGCCTCCACAGTTCTTTCTGACGGTGCCTCCATAGTTCTATATGACGGTGCCTCCATAGTTCTATCTGATGGTGCCTCCATAGTTCTATCTGATGGTGCCTCCACAGTTCTATCTCATGGTGCCTCCACAGTTCTATCTGACGGTGCCTCCATAGTTCTATCTGACGGTGCCTCCATAGTTCTATCTGACGGTGCCTCCATAGTTCTATCTGATGGTGCCTCCACAGTTCTATCTGACGGTGCCTCCACAGTTCTATCTGACGGTGCCTCCACAGTTCTATCTCATGGTGCCTCCACAGTTCTATCTCACGGTGCCTCCACAGTTCTATCTCATGGTGCCTCCACAGTTCTTTATGACGGTGCCTCCACAGTTCTTTCTGACGGTGCCTCCATAGTTCTATATGACGGTGCCTCCATAGTTCTATCTGATGGTGCCTCCATAGTTCTATCTGATGGTGCCTCCATAGTGCCTCTATCTGATGGTGCCTCCATAGTTCTATCTGATGCCTCCATAGTTCTATCTGACCATAGTTCTATCTGATGCCTCCATAGTTCTATCTGATGGTGCCTCCATAGTTCTATCTGATGGTGCCTCCATAGTTCTATCTGATGGTGCCTCCACAGTTCTATCATGGTGCCTTCACAGTTCTATCTGACGGTGCCTCCACAGTTCTATCTGACGGTGCCTCCATAGTTCTATCTGACGGTGCCTCCATAGTTCTATCTGACGGTGCCTCCATAGTTCTATCTGACGGTGCCTCCATAGTTCTATCTGATGGTGCCTCCACAGTTCTATCTGACGGTGCCTCCACAGTTCTATCTGACGGTGCCTCCATAGTTCTATCTGACGGTGCCTCCATAGTTCTATCTGACGGTGCCTCCATAGTTCTATCTGACGGTGCCTCCATAGTTCTATCTGATGGTGCCTCCATAGTTCTATCTGATGGTGCCTCCACAGTTCTATCTGATGGTGCCTCCATAGTTCTATCTGACGGTGCCTCCATAGTTCTATCTGACGGTGCCTCCATAGTTCTATCTGATGGTGCCTCCACAGTTCTATCTGACGGTGCCTCCATAGTTCTATCTGACGGTGCCTCCACAGTTCTATCTGACGATGCCTCCACAGTTCTATCTCATGGTGCCTTCATTGTTCCAGGTCCAACTCCACTTGGCACTTCCATGACTGCAAGGGAGTCATTCTGGACACCAAGGTAAAGGGTCATTCTTCCCATTTACCACCATCAATGTAATTTTTTTGGCACCCTTTAAAGAGTAACTCCACATTAGAGAAACCCCCCCCCCCCCCTCCGTGTGCCTGCACCCAATGGAATGTGGGTCTGAGAGTGATTTCCTGGATACTACAATATAACTTACATCTACTTGAATTGGATGAGATACCACAGGAGGATGAAACTTCTTCTAAGTTGGTTTATGGGAAACCACATTAATGCCTCCCAACATGACTGACCTCCCATCTGGTGGTGCCTCCATATTTCTATCTGACGGTGCCTCCACAGTTCTATCTGACGGTGCCTCAACAGTTCTATCTGACGGTGCCTCAACAGTTCTATCTGACGGTGCCTCAACAGTTCTATCTGACGGTGCCTCAACAGTTCTATCTGACGGTGCCTCAACAGTTCTATCTGACGGTGCCTCAACAGTTCTATCTGACGGTGCCTCAACAGTTCTATCTGACGGTGCCTCAACAGTTCTATCTGACGGTGCCTCAACAGTTCTATCTGACGGTGCCTCCACAATTCTATCTGACGGTGCCTCCACAGTTCTATCTGACGGTGCCTCCACAGTTCTATCTGACGGTGCCTCCACAGTTCTATCTGACGGTGCCTCAACTGTTCTATCTGACGGTGCCCCAACAGTTCTATCTGACGGTGCCTCAACAGTTCTATCTGACGGTGCCTCCACAGTTCTATCTGACGGTGCCTCCACAGTTCTATCTGACGGTGCCTCCACAGTTCTATCTGACGGTGCCTCCACAGTTCTATCTGACGGTGCCTCAACAGTTCTATCTGACGGTGCCTCCACAGTTCTATCTGACGGTGCCTCCACAGTTCTATCTGACGGTGCCTCCACAGTTCTATCTGACGGTGCCTCAACTGTTCTATCTGACGGTGCCTCAACTGTTCTATCTGACGGTGCCTCCATAGTTCTATCTGACGGTGCCTCCACAGTTCTATCTGACGGTGCCTCCACAGTTCTATCTGACGGTGCCTCCACAGTTCTATCTGACGGTGCCTCAACAGTTCTATCTGACGGTGCCTCCACAGTTCTATCTGACGGTGCCTCCACAGTTCTATCTGACGGTGCCTCCACAGTTCTATCTGACGGTGCCTCCACAGTTCTATCTGACGGTGCCTCCACAGTTCTATCTGACGGTGCCTCCACAGTTCTATCTGATGGTGCCTCCACAGTTCTATCTGACGGTGCCTCCACAGTTCTATCTCACGATGCGTCCACAGTTCTATCTGGTGCCTTCATTGTTCCAGGTCCAACTCCACTTGGCACTTCCATGACTGCAAGGGAGTCATTCTGGCCACCAATGTAAAAGGTAATTCTTCCCATTTACCACCATCAATGTCATTTTTTTGGGACCCTTTAAAGAGTAACTCCACTTTAGAGAAACCCCCCCCTGGATATTTCCTGGATACTACGATATAACTTACATCTACTTGAATTGGATGAGATATCACAGGAGGATGAAACTTCTTCTAAGTTGGTTTATGGGGAACTACATCAATGCCTCCCAACATGGCTGACCTTCCACCTGGTGGTGCCTCCACAGTTCTATCTCACGGTGCCTCCACAGTTCTATCTCACGGTGCCTCCACAGTTCTATCTCACGGCGCCTCCACAGTTCTATCTCACGGCGCCTCCACAGTTCTATCTCACGGCGCCTCCACAGTTCTATCTCACGGCGCCTCCACAGTTCTATCTCACGGCGCCTCCACAGTTCTATCTCACGGCGCCTCCACAGTTCTATCTCACGGCGCCTCCACAGTTCTATCTCACGGCGCCTCCACAATTCTATCTCATGGCGCCTCCACAATTCTATCTCATGGCGCCTCCACAATTCTATCTCATGGTGCCTCCACAATACTATCTCGTGGTGCCTCCACAATACTATCTCGTGGTGCCTCCACAATACTATCTCGTGGTGCCTCCACAATACTATCTCGTGGTGCCTCCACAATGCTATCTCATGGTGCCTCCACAATGCTATCTCATGGTGCCTCCATAGTTCCAGGTCCAACTCCATTCATTATGGCCACCAATGTAAAGGGTTATTCTGCACATTTACCACCACTCCCACTTTAGAAAAAGATAAACCCTGCCCCCCCCCCCCCCTATGTAATGTGGGTCTGAGAGTGATTTCCTGGATACTACAATATAAATTACATCTGCTCGCATTGGATGAGATATCGCAGGGATTTCAGGAGAGGAAGAAGCTTTTTCTAAGTAGGTTAACGGAAAGCTGTAAAACCACATCAATGCCTCCCAACATGGCTGCCATACGCAAGGAAGGGCGGCATAATGTCACTGCAGTACAGAGCGAGGAGGTACGCAGAGAGGAAAGGGGGGAGCGAGGAGGGGGAGGGGTTTTGGTTTCATAGTACCTGGGCCTAAACTGTGTCCAACGGAGTCAAAGGCATGAAGCATAGAATCTGTAACACAAAAGGATAAATTCAATCCTTCTCTTCCTGGATTGTGGCGAAAATCACAAATAAAGGCACAAATGGACATCAGAATACAGTTTATCATGAAGACCAATAGAATCAATTGTATTTCACCACATATATTTTTCAATTTTGCTTTAGTTTGACCCACTGCAGCCACCGGCTGTGCTGGCAGCCGATGAAGATGGAGGTCTCTTCTATCTGGGCCAGCTGAAGGTGGATGAAAAACCTTGAACAAGTCAAGTACAAATATGGAATGTAATGGCTCCGGTGAGGCTGCTCTTAGGGACCCCCTTATACCCCTTACCTAGGGGGCGCAAAGTTTGGAATTCGTAAAAAGTCCAATGAGAGCGCCAGACCAAAGACATGTAATAATAATAATAATGATGATAATAATAATACAGTGGAACCTCGGATTACGAGCATAATCTGTTCCAGGAGAACGCTCGTAATCCAAAGCACTCGCATATCAAAGCGAGTTTCCCCATAGAAGTCAATGGAAACAAAGATAATTTGTTCTGCATTGACTTTAATGGCATGCAATACCGCATGTGGCCAGAGGTGGGGGGGGGCGGAGAGCCTCTGAAATTCTTGGCTGACCTCGGAAAGGCTCTGAAACACCCGGGAACAGAGTATTTCTGAGTGATTCAGAGTATTTACGCCCCCGCACCTATGGCCAAATTCGGTACTGCACACCCCATTAGCTTGTATTCTGCTTGTTTTGTGAGACAACACTCGCAAACCGAGTCCGATTAAAAAAAAAAGTTGGTCATCTTTGAAAATGCTCGTTAACCGTGTTACTCGTAAACCGAGGTTCCACTGTAATAATCTAAACCAAAGACCAAGCAACAAAAATAGGCCCCCCATCAAAACTAGCTTCCCCAACCTCAACAAGAAATCCACCCCAGCAATAATAGATCCACCGCCCACAACAATAGACCCCTTCAGCAAAAATAGCTTTGCCATCATCAATAGACCTTTTTACCAGCAACAATAGATCCCCAACCATCAACAACAGTTCCCCAGGTAGTTTCTTCTCAGCAACAATAGACCCCCCCCCCCCCCCAGAAAAAATAGCTCCACCGCCCTTATCAATAGACCCTTTTGACAGCAACAATAGACCCCTGCTCCCCCCACAACAGAAACAATAGATCCCCCCACCATCAACAACTGTTCCCTCAGCAGCTATCAACAATAGATGCCCCCAACCCACCAATAGTAGTTTCTCCTCAGCAACAATAGATCCCCCCAACAACACTTCAACCCCCCCCCCCCCCCCCGGCAACAACAGGCCCTTCAGCTTGTCCAAACAGCCCTTGCCAGTACTTTCATTTTGGACTAGAGGTGCTGGAACGGTGTACTGCCATCTTTCCACTAAATAAAAGACGGACTATACCAAATACCATTATAAGCAGAATGGAGTTCAGTTTTTCGGAAAAAGGGGAGGTGATTTTAGGGGAAACCAATCGGATTAAGGCCCCTCTCACATGGGGCTTGTCTGTTTTGACGGACTCCGCTTGCTCATCGGGTGATCTCCAATGAGAAGGATGGATGACGGGTCTGTCTTCGCTCACTGTGCTGAGACGGACCTCTCAGCCGGCGTACACACGACCGAGGTTCTCGCTGGAAACCAGCAAGAACCTCGCTGGAAGCTGCATTTCAGCGAGAACCTCGGCCGTGTGTACGCTCTCGGCGAGCATCCCGTCGGGAATGCCGTCGAGCAGAAATAGAGAGCATGTTCTCTATTTGCTCGACGGCCCGCCTGGATGAATGGCTGGTTGCCATTCCCGACGGGCAGGTCGCCGAATCTGCCGGCCGGCAGAGAACCTCGACGGGCGGAACGATGTGTTCTGCCCGTCGAGGTTCTCTGCCGTGTGTACGCGGCTTCAGAGCTCTGTTTTCCTCTATGGGGAGTTCAGTTGAAAATGGACCGCAGATCCATTTTTATCCGATCCGCCAGAAGGATGGAAAATAGGACCACCATCCATCTGGATTTGGCAGACCGGATCAGATCGGATATCGACAGATGTCAGCGGATGCCTTCCGCCGGTCCATCAAGTCTGTCTGAGAAACTGACAGGTGGACACGATCGGGGGGCCCATGTGAAAGGGGCGTTAGTCTTCTACTTTTAAACCATGTGTGAAAAAACGATTGGGGTATTTTCCGATCTTCTGCTTACAGAATCAATATACTTCCCATCCTATAAGTACCGTATATACTGGAGTATAAGCCGAGTTTTTCAGCACATTTTTTTGTACTGAAAATGCCCCCCCTCGGCTTATACACGAGTCACCTGTCCGCGTCTGATCTCCTGGACTTTGGGGACCCGTTACTGGACCCCAAACTTGGCACACATGTAGCCGCACTCTTCCTCTACAAGTGTGCAAAGATTGTTGTCCAGGGAATCTACGGCCGGGGAGCACCGATTTTTCAAATCCAGGCACCCCTTCCATAGACTCCCATGTTAAACGGTAATTTCTCTGGTGATTTGGGGGACCCGGTACCGGCTGGTCGTAGGTCCCCTGGACCCGGGAAATGGCACACATGTCCCCGTACTGTTCCACTACAAGTGTGCACAGTTTGTTGTCCAGGGAATCTACAGCCGGGGAGCACCGATTTTTCAAATCCAGGCACCCCTTCCATAGACTCCCATGTTAAACGGTAATTTCTCTGGTGATTTGGGGGACCCGGTACCGGCTGGTCGTAGGTCCCCTGGACCCGGGAAATGGCACACATGTCCCCGTACTGTTCCACTACAAGTGTGCACAGTTTGTTGTCCAGGGAATCTACAGCCGGGGAGCACCGATTTTTCAAATCCAGGCACCCCTTTCATAGACTCCCATGTTAAATGTTAATTTCTCCGGTGATTTGGGGGACCCGGTACTGGCTGGTCGTAGGTCCCCTGGACCCTGGACTTGGCACACATGTAGCCCCATTTCTCCTCTACAAGTTTTTTGTCTGGTGGACCTACAGCTAAGTGAGGCATGGACACAATAAGGCGTGGACACAGTGAGGCAAAGTGAGGCGTGTGCACAGCGGGGCGTGGACACAGTGAGGCGTGGACACAGTGAGGCGTGGACACAGTGAGGCGTGGACACAGTGGGGCACAGTAAGGCATGGGCACAGTGATGCAAGGGCACAGTGAGGCATGGGCACAGTGAGGCATGGGCACAGTGAGGCATGGGCACAGTGAGGCATGGGCACAGTGAAGCATGGACACAGTGAAGCATGGACACAGTGAAGCATGGACACAGTGAGGCATGGACACAGTGAGGCATGGACACAGTGAGGCATGGGCACAGTGAGGCATGGGCACAGTGAGGCATGGGCACAGTGAGGCATGGGCACAGTGAGGCATGGGCACAGTGAGGCATGAGCACAGTGAGGCATGGGCACAGTGAGGCATGGGCACAGTGAGGCATGGGCACAGTGAGGCATGGAAACAGTGAGGCATGGGCACAGTGAGGCATGGGCACAGTGAGGCATGGGCACAGTGAGGCATGGACACAGTGAGGCATGGACACAGTGAGGCATTGACACAGTGAGGCAAAGTCAGGCACAGTGAGGCATGGGCACAGTGAGGCATGGGCACAGTGAGGCATGGGCACAGTGAGGCATGGGCACAGTGAGGCAAAGTCAGGCACAGTGAGGCATGGACACAGTGAGGCATGGGCACAGTGAGGCATACATAAGTATACACATACACTCATTTGCTTCTTCTTCCTCTCCATGATATACTTCATAACCAACAAAGGTTGATTCTCTTTTATTGGCCACTGCTGCGTGGGCATGCGCACCCCCGTCAATTACTTGCCAGCTTAAGGGCTCTTTTACACGGGGCGGATTAGTAATGATCCTCCCTGTGCACCTCCGTTTGCTCAGCTGGGACCGCTCCGTTGATCTCCGCTGAGCTGCCGGATGACAGGGCGGTCCCCGCACACTGTGCAGAGACCGCACTGTCTTTCCTCCGCTCTCCCCTATGGGGGGGATCGGATGAACACGGACCGTCTGTTCCGTGTTCATCCGATCCGATCCGCCAGACAAAAGGAAAAGTCGTTTTTTTCCTCCGGCATACTTTGGCGGATCTGAGCGGGTCGGATGTCAGCGGACATGTCTGCGCTGACATCCCCGGCTCCATAGAGAAGCACGGAGCGTCCGTTCAGGTCCACAAAAAAAACTGGCAGGCGGATCTGAACGGGCGCTCCGTGTGAAAGAGCCCTAAGAGAATTTAGTAGGCATTTTGTTTAGTAGCGATTTTATAAGAGCAATGCACAATTATAACGTGTGAGGGATTATCTCTGAAGTAAATACTATGAACACTTTCTTGTATGTGAAAACTTTATTGATCTCCCAACTCTGAAGGCCAATCGATATTTCCACATGCTGCAGAACAAGATCGGAGATCAGCCCATTCATTCCCAATTTATGATAATCCTTTTTTAAGCCACAACCATATATTTTATCTCTCGACAGATCATTTCTATAAATACCCTTCGCTGGTTTCCAAATGTAGCCGCAAAAAAAAAAAAAAAAAAATCGCAGACAAAAGAGAACGGGGAAGATTTATGAGCTGCTGAAGACTGAATATAACAGACACAGAAAATGACTGAATACCGGATCTCTAACAAGGAGCAGAATGTAAGCCGGTCCCGGGAGTGCCGGCCTTCAATACTAAAGTGGTTGTAAAGCTCAGACCAGAAATATGAACAGAGCATATCCCTTCTATACTGTGTACTTGTCTCAGTCCAGAGCACCAAATGTCATTTCTGTGTAACATGAGGAAATGATCCCGCATGGCTGCACTTCCAAAAATCCTTTTATTGAAGCTTCATATGACAAGTGGTTGTCAGATGGAGCAGGGGACAAAAAGGTAGACAGGTGTTGCACAAATGTTAGAGCTTAGTCATTACCTCAGTGTCATTTCTGTCTGCTGCCTCCATCCTCTGCTATCTGCATGAGCCACTTCTGACAAGTTTTCCTGACACCAAAAAAGTGGTCTCCAACATGTGGCCCAGGGACAAGATGCGGCCGTTCACTTGTTTTTATCTGGCCTTTGCGGCATAGTTCCTGACACCGAAAATTATTGCTCCAACTGATACCAATGATGGGACACCATTCCTCCCACTGACACCAATGATAGGGCACTATTACTCCCACTGATACCAATGATGGGGCACTATTCCTCCCACAGACATCAATGATGGGACACTATTCCTCCCACAGACATCAATGATGGGACACTATTCCTCCCACAGACACCAATGATGGGACACTATTCCTCCCACTGACATCAATGATGGGACACTATTCCTCCCACTGATACCAATGATGGGACACTATTCCTCCCACTGACATCAATGATGGGACACAATTCCTCCCACTGACACCAATGATGGGACACTATTCCTCCCACAGACATCAATGATGGGACACTATTCCTCCCACTGACACCAATGGAGGGACACTATTCCTCCCACTGACACCAATGATGGGACACTATTCCTCCCACTGACACCAATGATGGGACACTATTCCTCCCACTGACACCAATGATGGGACACTATTCCTCCCACAGACATCAATGATGGGACACTATTCCTCCCACTGACATCAAATGATGGGACACTATTCCTCCCACTGACATCAAATGATGGGACACTATTCCTCCCACAGACATGAATGATGGGACACTATTCCTCCCACAGACATCAATGATGGGACACTATTCCTCCCACAGACATCAATGGACTATTCCTCCCACTGACATCAATAATGGACACTATTCCTCCCACTGACATCAATGATATTCCTCCCACTGGGGCACTATTCCTCCCACTGACATCAATAATGGGACACTATTCCTCCCACTGACATCAATGACGGGACACTATTCCTCCCACTGACATCAATGATGGGACACTATTCCTCCCACAGACATCAATGATGGGACACTATTCCTCCCACTGACCATCAATGATGGGACACTATTCCTCCCACTGACATCAATGGACCTATCCTCCCACAGGGACACTATTCCTCCCACTGACATCAATGGAGGGACACTATTCCTCCCACTGACATCAATGATGGGACACTATTCCTCCCACTGACATCAATGGAGGGACACTATTCCTCCCACCGACACCAATGATGGGACACTATTCCTCCCACAGACATGAATGATGGGACACTATTCCTCCCACTGACATCAAATGATGGGACACTATTCCTCCCACTGACACCAATGATGGGACACTATTCCTCCCACTGACATCAATGACGGGACACTATTCCTCCCACTGACATCAATGATGGGACACTATTCCTCCCACAGACATCAATGATGGGACACTATTCCTCCCACTGACCATCAATGATGTGACACTATTCCTCCCACTGACATCAATGGAGGGACACTATTCCTCCCACTGACATCAATGGAGGGACACTATTCCTCCCACTGACATCAATGATGGGACACTATTCCTCCCACTGACATCAATGGAGGGACACTATTCCTCCCACCGACACCAATGATGGGACACTATTCCTCCCACAGACATGAATGATGGGACACTATTCCTCCCACTGACATCAATGACGGGACACTATTCCTCCCACTGACATCAATGATGGGACACTATTCCTCCCACAGACATCAATGATGGGACACTATTCCTCCCACTGACCATCAATGGAGGGACACTATTCCTCCCACTGACACCAATGATGGGACACTATTCCTCCCACTGACATCTCCCAATGGGACTCTATTCCTCCCACTGGGACACTATTCCTCCCACTGACATCAATGATGGGACACTATTCCTCCCACTGACATCAATGGAGGGACACTATTCCTCCCACTGACATCAATGATGGGACACTATTCCTCCCACTGACATCAATGGAGGGACACTATTCCTCCCACTGACATCAATGGAGGGACACTATTCCTCCCACTGACATCAATGATGGGACACTATTCCTCCCACTGACATCAATGGACACTATTCCTCCCACTGACATCAATGGACACTATTCCTCCCACTGACACCAATGATGGGACACTATTCCTCCCACTGACACCAATGATGGGACACTATTCCTCCCACTGACATCAATGAGGGACATTTTCCTCCCACTGACACCCAATGATGGGACACTATTCCTCCCACTGACACCAATGATGGGACACTATTCCTCCCACCGACACCAATGATGGGACACTATTCCTCCCACCGACACCAATGATGGGACACTATTCCTCCCACTGACACCAATGATGGGACACTATTCCTCCCACCGACACCAATGATGGACACTATTCCTCCCACTGACACCAATGATGGGACACTATATCCTCCCACTGACACCAATGATGGGGCACTATTCCTGACCATGGCTGTACAAGGTGAGATCTTTATATCTTACGAGAGAAATGATATAATTCAAATCTTACACAACTCACTACTTTCTAAATCAATATCATTTTATCACAACTTTGCAAACATAGGAAATAATTGATGATTAAATCATCTCCTATGCAAATATACTTGGCATGGCTACAGATGAGATATCCGTCTCCTAACACTACCAGCAGATTCCTGAGATTTGCATGGGGACCGCAGGATATCCGTGTCGCCGTTATGAAATCCTCATTAACTTTTACCCTCTTAAGGAAATGGTGGCTGCAGAACAAGGAAGGAACAATCTATAATTTGTTTGATCGATGATATAATGAGGACATTCGAATAAATCTCATCCCAAGCCCTACATCGCCCAAATATAGGAGGAGCCTAAAGTAGGTGTACATTTCTAATTCAGTCAGAATTTTTTTAATTGTATTACTTTTACAAATATTGAAGAATGATATGGCTAAAATTAGGTTAAAAACAAAAAAAGTGTACTGATCCGGTCTAGATGCAACGGCCCTATTTTTTAGGTGATCAGTGAGAAGAATGTCCCTTACATTGGTGATCATGAGAAGAATGTCCCTTACATTGTGATCAGTGGGAAGAATGTCCCTTACATTGGTGATCAGTGAGAAGAATTCCCTTACATTGGTGATCAGTGAGAAGAATGTCCCTTACATTGGTGATCAGTGGAAGAATGTTCCTTACATTGTGATCAGTGAGAAGAATGTCCCTTACATTGGTGATCAGTGAGAAGAATGTCCCTTACATTGGTGATCAGTGGAAGAATGTCCCTTACATTGGTGATCAGTGAGAAGAATGTCCCTTACATTGGTGATCATGAGAAGAATGTCCCTTACATTGGTGATCAGTGAGAAAATGTCCCTTACATTGGTGATCAGTGGGAAGAATGTCCCTTACATTGGTGATCAGTGAGAAGAATGCCCCTTACATTGGTGATCAGTGGAAGAATGTTCCTTACATTGGTGATCAGTGAGAAGAATGTCCCTTACGTTGGTGATCAGTGAGAAGAATGTCCCTTACATTTGATCAGTGAGAAGAATGTCCCTTACATTGGTGATCAGTGGAGAAGAATGTCCCTTACATGGTGATCAGTGAGAAGAAATGTCCCTTACATTGGTGATCAGTGAGAAGAACTCCTTACATTGGTGATCAGTGAGAAGAAGGTCCCTTACATTGGTGATCAGTGAGAAGAATGTCCCTTACATTGGTGATCAGTGAGAAGAATGTCCCTTACATTGGTGATCAGTGGGAAAATGTCCCTACATTGGTGATCAGTGGGGAAGAATGTTCCTACATTGGTGAATCAGTGAAAATGTTCCTTACATTGGTGATCAGTGAAGAAATGTCCCTTACATTGGTGATCAGTGGGAAGAATGTTCCTTACATTGGTGATCAGAGAAAGAATGTCCCTTACATTGGTGATCAGTGGAAGAATGTCCCTTACATTGGTGATCATGAGAAGAATGTCCCTTACATTGGTGATCAGTGAGAAGAATGTCCCTTACATTGGTGATCAGTGGAAGAATGTTTCCTTACATTGGTGGATCATGAGAAAATGTCCCCCTTACATTGGTGATCAGTGAGAAGAATGTCCCTTACATTGGTGATCAGTGGGAAGAATGTCCCTTACATTGGTGATCAGTGAGAAGAATGTCCCTTACATTGGTGATCAGTGAGAAGAATGTCCCTTACATTGGTGATCAGTGAGAAGAATGTCCCTTACATGGTGATCAGTGGGAAGAATGTCCCTTACATTGGTGATCAGTGAGAAGAATGCCCCTTACATGGTGATCAGTGGAAGAATGTTCCTTACATTGTGATCAGTGAGAAGAATGTCCCTTACGTGGTGATCAGTGAGAAGAATGTCCCATACATTGTGATCAGTGAGAAGAATGTCCCTTACATTGGTGATCAGTGAAAGAATGTCCCTACATTGATCAGTGAGAAGAATGTCCCTTACATTGGTGATCATGAGAAGAATGCTCTTACATTGGTGATCATGAGAAGAATGTCCCTTACATTGGTGATCAGTGAGAAGAATGTCCCTACATTGGTGATCAGTGGGAAGAATGTCCCTTACATTGGTGATCAGTGAGAAGAATGTCCCTTACATTGGTGATCAGTGGGAAGAATGTCCCTTATATTGGTGATCATGAGAAGAATGTCCCTTACATTGGTGATCAGTGGAAAGAATGTGGGATGTACCCGGGTTTCTGGGCATACAGTTATGTTATCTGGGGGTTCTTTGGCCAGTGTGGGATGTGTCCGGCGCTGCAAGATGCTGCTCGGCGGTATCCAGGACCAGCGTGGTGCACAAGTGGCCACCATTCGAAGAAGGACCTCAATGGGACTGCCTGTATAGAGCCATTTATCCAACTGTCCATCCAGAGCTCTTTTTTAATGTAAAATGCATTTCTGGTCAGCAACACCTCCTCTCTGAACATAACGTATTTGAGGCCATGGGGAGGGGGGAGGGGTTTAGGATCATGTGATCACAGGTGCACTCTACAGATACGTATATACAGGTCATGGCTCTACAAGGAGAGATCTTTATTTATTTATTTTTACAACAGGAAAGGCAATTATTCGCATCTTAACATAACTCGCTGCTTTCTAAGTCAACACAATGATGTTGCAACTTCGCAAACACAAGGAAACTTTACTTACATCACCTGTGCAAATATACCTGACATGACTATAGAGGAATGTCATCATATCCATGCAGCAAGAGGCCGTGAGAACGGAAAAGGCCACGTGATGTATAAGGCCACGTGATTATAATAAGCCATGTGATGTATAAGGCCCCTTTCACACTACACTCCATATAACATGGTTCCCCATGGAACACGTTCTGTAGTGAAAATCTGCCAAATGCTCCTAAAAATGCCAGAGCTTGAATCAGACCTAAATGTCACCTCGTTAGATCTTTATCTTAATACTATTCCGTTCCCCCACAAGTATCCGCTTATTGCCTCAACGTATCTCCACCCTTTTTAAACACCCAGTGGCGTCACTGGGCAGTGCGTGAGGTGCTGCCGTGGGTAGCGTGACCACCAACACCACACCGCTGCCCTGATAATCTGTGTCTTGCGCCGCTGCTGCGTTCCTCGGCGGAGCGGACCAAGGCCGCCTCCCCCTCCTCTCTGTTTACATCCACAGAGGAGGAGCCCGCACTCAAAGCACACACACTGTGTGTAACTGACCGTGCTGTTCTGAGGTCTGTCAGGGGGTGTCTGTACTGCTGGGGAGGGTCTGCACTGAGGGGGAGTGTATGTACTGATGGGGGTCTGCACTTCCGGGGGGTGTCTGTACTGAGGGGGATGCATACTAAATGGGGCTATTTACTGACAGGAATCTGCACTGCTGAGGGGTGTCTGTACTGCTGGGAGATTCTGCACCTGCTGGGGGGGTCTATACTAATGGGGTCTGCACTGCTGGAGGGTGTCCTGTACTAATAGGGGTCTGCACTGAGGGGGGTGTCTGTACTGGTGGGGGTCTGCACTGCTGGGGGTGTCTGTACTGATGGGGTCTGCACTGCTGGGGGGTGTCTGTACTGATGGGGGTCTGCACAGCTGGGGGGGTCGTACTACTGGGGGGACTGCACTGAGGGGGTGTCCTGTACTGATGGGGGTCTGCACTGAGGGGGGTGTCTGTACTGATGGGGTCTGCACTGCTGGGGGTCTGTACGACGGGGTCTGCACTGAGGGGGTGTCTGTACTGATGGGGGTCTGCACTGCTGGGGGGTCTGTACTACTGGGGTCTGCACTGAGGGGGTGTCTCTACTGATGAGGGTCCTGCACTGAGGTGTCTGTACTGATGAGGGCGTCTTGTACTGATGAGGTCTCCACTGCTGGGGGTGTCTGTACGGATGGAGGGGTCTGCGATGAAGGGGGGGGGGGGGGGGTTATTACCGAGTTTTGCTAATCGATTAGGGGCGGTGTTAACATGTTAACATACACACCTGCAGCGGTTCGCTTGTACGGGGCGTGATTTTGATGCTGTGCAGAAACTGCACAGAATTTGCTGCGAATTTCCGCACCGCATCATTGTGAACCGGGCCTGAGCCATACACAATGTATGATACAAATTGCAGCTGAATGATGGAACATCCCTCTTGCAGGACACGGCTTGCTGTAGCTCGGTTTCTCTTTTCATGTATGATCCCGAATCATGAAGGCTTTATGTTTAATTGTCTTTGATACTTTGTAACGTACAATTTGTTATCTAATCTGGGAGATCCGATCGTTACTTCCCCATTTTCCGAATAAATACCTTCCGTACCTTGCATAACTTACACCTGCATACCTTGCCTGTCTAATAAGACATTATTTATCATAAGCTTGCTATCCCCTGACACATTGTAAATCCTGCATGTAACCTTTAACCACCTCACTACCGGCCGCCGTCAATTGACGGCGGCACGATAGCTCTGTTGTTCTGAGAGGACGTCATAAGACGTCCTCGTCTTGCAGAGCAACTATAGGGGGGGGCGCGCCCACCGACCGCCGCGTTCACACCGCCGCGCGTTACTGGAAACCCGATGCTCGTGCAGCTGCCGGGCACCCGCGATTGCCCAGTAACTGAGCATGACGTGGATCTCCATGTGTGGGTGTAAACACAGAGATCCACCTCCTGTCAGGGAGAGGAGACCGATGCTATGTCCCTTGTACATAGGGACACAGATCGATTAACTTTCCCCAGTTGAGTCCCCTCCCCTACAGTTAGAATCACTAGTAGGGAACACATTTAACCCTTCCTCGCCCCCTAGTTTAACCCCTTCCCTGCCAGTCACATTTATACAGTAATCGGTGCATATTTATAGCCTGGATCGCTCTATGAATGGTGAATGTCCCCAAAAATGTGTCAAAAGTGTCCGATGTGTCCGCCCATAATGTTGCAGTCCCAAATTAAAAAAAAAAACGCAGATCGCCGCCATTACTAGTAAAAAAAAATACCAACAATATGTAGAAGAATACGTATCGGCCTAAACTGGGAAAAAAAAATATTTTTAGTTTATTTTTAATAGTTTTTTTTTTTACACAAAATTGGGAAACTTATTATAGCAAAAGTAAAAAATATTGGGCCAGATTCAGAGACATCTGCCTATCTTAGGCAGGCGTAGCGTATCTCAGATACACTACGCCGCTGTAACTAACAGCGTCAGGTTTCCTATTCAGAAACTACTTACGCCGTAAGTTACGGCGGCGTAGTGTATCTGTGGCGGCGTAAGGCCGCGCAATTCAAATTTGTAAGATGAGGGCGTGATTCATGTAAATGAATCATGACCCCACGTAAATTACTTTTTTTTGAACGGCGCAAGCGCCCATCCTGACGTATCCCAGTGCGAATGAGCGCGAAATCACGTCGCAAGTAGTCAATGAAAACGACTTGAACGTGTAACTTACGCCCAGCCCCCTTTCTGAATCGACTTACGCAAAACGACGTACAATACGACGCTGTCCCGACGTCCAAACTTAACATTGGCTGCGCCTCATATAGCAGAGGTAACTTTACACCGGTCCGACTCCCTACGTAAACGACGCAAATAGATACGCCGGGCGGCAACAACTACGCTCGTGAATCGCGTATCTACCTGATTTACATATTCAACGCGTAAATCAACAAGGAAGCGCCACCTAGCGGCCAGCGTAAATATGCAACTAATAGACACGGCGTAAGCGAATTACGCCGCTCGTATCTTAGAAGAAAGCCGGCGTACCTTGTTTTCACTAAATAGCAAAAAAAGATACGTGGCTATTCTTAGTATTTACGCAGCGTATCTATAGATACGCTGACCGAAATGCTTTCTGAATCTGGCCCATTGTGTTTTTTTCAAAATTGTCGCTCTTTTTTTTGTTTATCGCCAAAAAAATAAAACTGATCAAAAAAACACCAAAAAAAAGCTCTATTTGTGGGGGGGGGGGAAACGCCAATTTTGTTTGGGAGCCACGTCGCACGACTGCGCAATTATCAGTTTAAGAGAAGCTGAAATTTCGCCTGCTTTCTGAATCTGGCCCATTGTGTTTTTTTCAAAATTGTCGCTTTTTTTTTGTTTTATAGCGCCAAAAAAATTAAAACTGATCAAAAAACACCAAAAGAAAGCTCTATTTGTGGGGAAAAAAAACGCCAATTTTGTTTGGGAGCCACGCCGCACGACTGCGCAATTATCAGTTTAAGAGAAGCTGAAAATTTCGCCTGCGCATGTGGTTGGTATGCCCAGTAAGCAAGGGTTTAAATAAAGAATAAAAAAAAAATGCTCATTGTTCAAGAAACCCCAACAACCTCTGGGGGAACCCCCTAGGATTCCATGGGACCATTGGTTGAAAATGTTGTATTAGACTTTATTCTTGTGTTTAGATCTTCTCCAAGTGAGAAACCGGGACATGCCGCCTCTTATCTCCCGACATTCCAGGAGTCATGTGGAAGAATTGTGTAATTCTCAGCAATGTTCAGATTTGCATATTGTAGGAATCTTCCAAAGCATGTGCAGGAAGAATTGTAATAAAGGACGCGGCGTGCCATTACTACAATCATTTTACAATTCAAAATAAATAAAAAATGGGCGGGTCCATATAGAGTTTTTGAAAAATTTGGTGCACTGACATCACAACTTGATAGAAATTCATGAAAACCCCGAACATGGATAAACAAATAGACTTTAACCACTTGATCACCGCGCCTATTTTTGCACTTTTCTCCTTTAGGTAAAAAACCTAGAAAATTACTCAGAAACCCCCAAACATTATAAATAATATATATTATATAAAATATATATATATAATATATATATATTTTTTTTTAGCAGACATCCTAGGAATAAAATGGCGGTCATTGAAACATTTTTTCTCGCACATATTTGCGCAATAATTTTTCAAACGCCTTTTTTTTTGTGTTTCATGAATTAAAAAATAACAAAACAGTAAAGTTAGCCCAATTTTTTTGTAAAATATGAAAGATGATGTTACGCCGAGTAAATAGATACCTAACATGTCCCGCTGAGTAAGCTCCTCATGGGATCCGTACATGTGAAAGTACCCTTAGAGGACCATATATTGCACTCACTGATAATATTTGTTCATTCACTGATGTTTTTGTTCATGATCACATTGGATTGTTTATGTCGGGGCTCAAAATTTGTGCTCGCATTTGGCGAGGAGATTTATCTGCAGTGCGAGTATCCCACGCCGCTCAGACACACACAGTGCGGCCAGTATTCAACTATACAGCTGCCGCGCCGTCCCTTCACAGGCTAGCAGCAGATTGGACACCAGCGCCGCCCGGGACCGCCCCTATCCACCTCCCATAGGCCAGTACTTCCCACAACTGTACTTGCCGCCCGGACCGCTCCTCTTCATCGCCTACAGTCCAATAGAAATGTGCCTAGATTTGCCGCCCGGAAATGCCCCTCTCCGCCTCGGACCGCCTCTCACAGTCCAGTCTCACACAGCACTACTATACCAGACACCCTGGGACCACTTCGGACCGCCCCTCTCCACCTCCCAGGCTCCCACACATCCAAGGAGTACACCGTGCAGGCAGTAAAATGGTATGTTATTAAGACAGGTGGGCGTGTGTGTGTGATGTTCTGGAGGCACTGGGAGTTTGCTGGGAGGGGGATTGAAGGAACATATGTGCTGGATTGGAGGGAGGGGGATGTTAATTGCAGATTTAGACTTTAAATCACCCCCCAATCCATTATACCTATGCCCCCAATTCTGCCCCCCTCCCCCCATTCTATCATACCTATGCCCCAAATTCTGCCCCCCTCCCCCAATCTATCATGCTTATGCCTCCAATTCCGTCCCCCTCCCCCATTCTATCATACCTATGCCTCCAATTCTGCCCCCCCCCCCCCATCTATCATACCATATGATAGATGGGGGGAGGAATTGGAGGCATAGGTATGATAGAATGGGGGAGGGGGATGGAATTGGAGGCATAGGTATGATAGAATGGGGGAGGGGGATGGAATTGGAGGCATAGATATGATAGAATGGGGGCAGGGGGACGGAATTGGAGGCATAGATATGATAGAATGGGGGCAGGGGGGACAGAATGGGGGCATAGATATGATAGAATTGGGGCAAGGGGGACAGAATTGGAGGCATAGATATGATAGAATGGGGGCAGGGGGACAGAATTGGATGCATAGATATGATAGAATGGGGGCAGGGGGACGGAATTGGAGGCATAGATATGATAGAATGGGGGCAGGGGCAGGCCTGGATTTCCCACAAGGCCACCAAGGCCAGGCCTCGGGGGGCAGGGTGCCAAGGGGCGACAGTGGCATGGAGTCCCCCGACAGCCGTAACATACAATTGATGGCGGTAAGTTGCTGTGTGGGAGAATTGAGTGGGGGAATCCGCTCGCTCGTTAAGTGATTACGGCGATGTCGTCAAAATCACTTGTCAAATGTGTGCTGCTGTCCGTTCTCTCCTACCCCCACATACCTTTCTCGGCTTGCTCTGCCTTTGGGACTCCTCCGTCCTCCCCCCAGCCACTGAGTCTGTCTCCTGTCCCTGCCGCCGATGTGCACAGTGAGAGGGGTGAGCTGTGCTCTTCCCATCTCAGCTGTGACAGGAGTTCTAGCACAGTGCTAGGACTTCTGTTTTGGAGGTGACAGGGTCAATAAAGAGAACCTGTCACCTCCAATTGCTATCGCACAGGGAATTGTTTTCTCCTGTGTGATAGCAATAAAGTTAAGTGAAAAAAATTGATAAAAAATAATAATAATTAAATTAAACAAGTAACTAAAAAGTAAAGAAAAAGAAAAAAATAATATTCAAAATAATAAGAATATTGCACAAAAATAAAAACAAGTAAACGACAAGCTAAAAATAAAAAAAAGTGCTAAAAAAGTAAAAAAAAAAAAGAAACAAAAAATATTTAAAACTAACCGTGCCGCCCCTGTCCCCTCCGGTTGCCATTCTCCGTTGATTTGGGGGGTGGGGGTTCGGTTGGTGGGGAGGGGGTGCATTGTGGAACCTGACCTTGGGGCGGCAGGGAGAGCAAATCCGGCCCTGGGCAGGGGGACGGAATTGGAGGCATAGATATGATAGAATGGGGGCAGGGGGACAGTATTGGAGGCATAGGTATGCTGGTGAGGGGAGGTTGGTAGACGAGGTATGCTGGAGGGGGGGGGGGGTCGATAAAAGCACAAAGCACAGGTTTGCTGGGGGGCATTGGAGACAGAGATATACTTGTAACTTAATACTGAATAAAACATTTAACAGTGTTATTTCATGAGATCATTTACAAGGGCATGTTTAAGGGGCAGGGCAAGGTAGGCTTTGGGTGGGGCACCAGGTGGCGAGTAACTCTTAAGGCCTGGCTAGTAGCTCAGGACTTGAAATTTTGAGGCCTGGTTTATGTTCACATGTGGTGACTGTCATGTAAGTTTTGTATCCATGAGTCAGGGTTATTGTAAATTACTGCAATCTTATGCAACTTTTTTCCAGCCTGTTTTTAGGGACAGGTTCTCTTTAAAGTCAACAATAAACTCCCAGCTCACTATTTCGAGTCGCATTAAATTATCTTTCGGGATCTCTAATAGCCGAACGGTATCTCTCTCAATCATTGTGATCCTGTCACAACATTACCAAATCCTCCTAAAATTGGATTTTCCCACCGCCATGCAGATAGTCTAATACCTTCTCTTGGTCCGGGACCAAACCCACTTCGCCTCCACTTATAAGGAATGCTGCAGATTCTCATTTCTCTTCTGCATAAAAAATATTGTCGGGGGGCGCAGAGAGAGCGAGAGATAAACTCACAGGACGTAAAAATTTCCATATAAGTTCAGGACATCAAGTGGATTTTTCTGGTGGCCGAAACTGAAAAGGCCGATATAAAAAGTTATAATAGAACATTAAAGCTTATGTCGGGAAAGGGGGAGGGGAGGGGCTGTAATTAATAGAAGGCAGAGCATCCTCATAAGATATGAACTCGAGATTCTGGGAAACGACTTGAAGTGTTTTAATAAATGTATAAATCTTTGGATTAACTCTATTTTTATGAACGTTCCCTGATGTCTTTGGTTGTTGTTATTATTTTGGATGATTTTGGCAGAAAGTTACAGCCAAGAGAAACAACAAACCCAGAGGAGGAGGTTGGCCAGATGTTGTGCAGATGATCACAGGAGATGGGAGAGTCGGCCCTGCGTTATGGATGCGCCGCCCCCCCCCCCCCCCCAGAAACACCGGCCTGGTGGTGCAGAAAGAGCAATTGATCACATACCCAACTTCAATACTCTGTGCCACACTAAGGCCGGGTTCACGCCAGAGCTGCACAATTCTGGTCAAAGTGAAAATCACTATTTTTTTTTGCTTAGAATGAAGATCACGACTCTCACGGCGTAGCATAATCTCTCACATTATACAAAAAAAAAATGGGCAACTTTTCTTTTTTACTCATTAATCTGTTGAGATCCGCGCTATAGCCGAATGACGGCTTCAGCGCTGATCTAAATATCCAACAAGCCGTCAATTGAAGGCCTGTCACTAGCACGTTCCCCGCCCTCGCTCCAGAGTGCGCCGCAGGGAAATTCTGTGTTGGCCGTGTCCCTTGGACACAGCCAATCACAGATCGCCGCGAACGGCCAATCAGAGTGGCCGTTTGAATGAATGAATGAATGAAAAACTTATATAGCGCGGCACATGCGAACTGAATCGCCTCTGGGCGCTTGTTGTTCCCGTCTCCTTTGGTATCAAAAGAGATGAGTCTGGATCTTTCTCCTGAATGCTAAGTGGTTCTCCTCCAACCGAATGCTGGTTGGTAAAGCGTTCCATAGTCTAGGACCTTGGACTGCGAATCTCCTTTCTCCCTTGGACTTGTAACTGGCTTTCGGGATCTGGAGTAGATTTTGATTGGTGGATCACAGAACGCGATTGGGATTATGAGCTGTTATTTTTTGGCATAGATAATGGGGTGCATTCCCATGGATACATCTATGCGTTAGACAGAGCGCTTTAAAAGTGATTCTGTCTTTTACTGGTAACCAGTGAAGGGATCTCAGTGAAGGTGAGATTGATTCCCAGGGTTTTTCCCAGTCACAAGTCTGGCGGCCGTGTTTTGAACGACTTGAAGACGAGCGATTTGGTACTTGGGGAGTCCGAGGTAAAGGGCATTTGCATAGTCCAATCTGGAGTTAACAATTGCTCCCACTACGACCGCTATGTCTACATTTGGAATAAAAGGAATAAGTCTGCGTAGTAGGCGCAGCAGATGGTGAGATCCGCTGACTACTGACCCTATTTGTGCGTCCATTGTCATGTAGGAGTCGAAAATGACCCCGAGACTTTTGACTTTGGCGCTAGGGGTGATGATTTTGCCCAGAATGGGCGGGGGGGGGGGGTCCAATTTGTTGCCGGTTGATTCCTACGCTTGGCGCGAAACAGAAGAAGTTCTGTTTTCGCTCCGTTGAGTTTAAGATAACTCTTTGTCATCCAGTCCTCTATCAAAGAGAGACATGTTTGCGATGCGATCTGTGCGACCAATGAGAGATGATCTCATATGTAAACATATAAGATCATCTCTCATTGCCGTTTTACACAGAGACAGCAGCCTGTCTCTGGAGAGGAGACCGGTCTGTGTCCCTTGTACATAGAGACACATATCGGTCACCTACCCCAGTCACCCCCCCTCCCCCCACAGTTAGAACACTATGTAGGGAATACATTTAACCTTCCTTCCCACCCCCCCCTAGTGTTAACCCCTTCAATGCCAGTCACATTTATAATGTAATTAGTGCATATTTATAGCACTGATCGCAGTATAAATGTGAATTGCGCCAAAAATGTGTCAAAAGTGTCCGATGTGTGCGCCATAACGTCGCAGCTGTCCCAATAAAAATCGCAGATCGCCGCCATTTCTAGTAAAAAAAAAAATAATAATTATGTCCCCTATTTTGTAGGCGCTATAACTTTTGCGCAAACCAGTCGCTTATTTCCATTTTTTTTTTTTTTTTTTACCAAAAATATGTAGAAGAATACGCATCGGCCTAAACTGAGAAAAAAAAATGTTTTTTTTTTTTTTTTTTAAATTGGGATATTTATTATAGCAACAAGTAAAAAATATTGCATTTTTTTTTCAAAATTGTCGCTTTATTTTTGTTTATAGTGCAAAAAATAAAAACCGCAGAGGTGATCAAATACCACCAAAAGAAATCTCTATTTGTGGGGAAAAAAAGGACGTCAATTTTGTTTGGGAGCCACGTCGCACGACCGCGCAATTGTCAGTTAAAGCGACGCAGTGCCGTAAGCTGAAATTTCACCTGGGCAGGAGGGGGGGTATATGTGCCCGGTAAGCAAGTGGTTAACCACTTGTGGACCGCTGCACGCCGATATACGCCAGCAGAATGGCAGCGGTGGGCAAATGGGCGTACGGGTACGTCCCCTTTAAGAACACGTGCGGCGGGCACGACCGTGACGGCGCCCGCGGGACCCGCAGACTCCATGTTGGCCGGTGATCCACGGTTTTGACACGAAGCGGCAGAACGGGGAGATGCTTGTGTACACAAGGAATTTCCCTGTTCTGCCTAGCGACAGAACAGTGATCTACTGCTCCCTGTCATCAGGAGAAGCGATCAGTGTCATGTCACAGTAAGCCCTGCCCCTTCACAGTTAGAAACAGTGAAATTGCACTAAAAGTGCAGTCGCTGTAAATCCGAGGGGGACATGCAAGGATAATACAGGAGCTGCCACCCGATGGGCCTGCAGTGACCCATACGTCACTGGACTTCGAGTGGTTATAACGGGATGATGTCTTGTAGCGACCCATGCGCCACGGGACAGTGAGTGGTTATACTGGGATGATGTCTTGTAGCGACCCATGCGTCACAGGACTGCGAGTGGTTATACCGGGGAGGATGCTGCAGCGACCCATGCTTAACGGGACATCGAATGGTTATAACGGGATGATGCCTGCAGTGACCCATGCGTCACGGGACTGCGAGTGGTTATAACGGGGATGATGCCTGCAGTGACCCATGCATCATGGGACATCGAGTGGTTATACGGGGAGGATGCCTGTGCAGCGACCATGTTATCAGGGGACTGCAGGACCCAGTTGTGGTTATACCGGGATGATGCCTGCAGTGACCCATGCGTCACGGGACTGCGAGTGGTTATACCGGGAGGATGCCTGCAGCGACCCATGCATCACGGGACTGCGAGTGGTTATACCGGGATGATGCCTGCAGCGACCCATGCGTCATGGGACAGGGAGTGGTTATACTGGGAGGATGCCTGCAGCGACCCATGCGTCATGGGACAGCGAGTGGTTATACTGGAAGGATGCCTGCAGTGACCCATGCGTCATGGGACATCGAGTGGTTATACCGGGAGGATGCCTGCAGCGACCCATGCGTCACGGGACATCGAATGGTTATAACGGGATGATGCCTGCAGTGACCCATGCATCATGGGACATCGAGTGGTTATAACGGGATGATGCCTGCAGTGACCCATGCATCATGGGACATCGAGTGGTTATACCGGGAGGATGCCTGCAGCGACCCATGCATCACGGGACTGCAAATGGTTATACCGGGATGATGCCTGCAGCGACCCATGCGTCATGGGACAGCGAGTGGTTATACTGGGAGGATGCCTGCAGCGACCCATGCGTCATGGGACAGCGAGTGGTTATACTGGGAGGATGCCTGCAGTGACCCATGCGTCATGGGACATCGAGTGGTTATACCGGGAGGATGTCTGCAGTGACCCATGCGTCACGGGACTGTGAGTGGTTTATACCGGGAGGATGTCTGCAGTGACCCATGCTTCACGGGACAGCGAGTGGTTATACTGGGAGGATGCCTGCAGCGACCCATGCGTCACGGGACAGCGAGTGGGTTATACTGGGGAGGATGTCTTTCCGCAGTCGACCCATGATCACCCATGGGTAACAGAGATTGGACTGGTTTTATACCGGGAGGATGCCTGCAGTGACCAATGCGTCACGGGACAGCGAGTGGTTATACCGGGAGGATGTCTGCAGCGACCCATGCGTCACGGGACAGCGAGTGTGGTAGGAACTTGACCCATGCCGCCGAGAGTGGATACAGGATGTGATGTCTGCAGCGACCCATGCATCACGGGACTAGCGAGTGGTTATTACCTTTCTTCCCTAACCCCACGTGGTCCTATTACCTGCCTGGTTTTATACGGGAGGATGTCTGCAGCGACCCATGCGTCACAGGGACAGCCAGCGAATACCTGCTGGGTTAGCGAATATACGGGAGGATTTGTCCTGCAGCGACCCCTTGCGTCACAAGGAGTGGATACAGCGACAACCCGCGTTGGTTAATACCGGAGTTAGAGGATGTCTGCTGCAGCGACCCATGCGTCACTGGGGCTTCGAGTGGTTATACCATGATGATGCCTGCAGATGCAGACATCATCCCGGCACTGTTTTTTTTTACCGTCGGGGGTCCAGAAGTGGTTTTGGAGATGCAATCAGCAGTAAAAGGTTATAAAACTGGATAGGCGTTCCAAACCCTTCTGCACACCAAACCTACAACATGTTTGCCAGAACTTAACTGAACACAATCAGGAAATAGTGGAAATAATCAAATTTACAAGCTTCCTGACAACTTTAATCCTGAGCAGACTCCTAATCCATAACGAAAACGATCGGCCAGGTTGGACCAAAGATGTTGTGAATTATACGCAGGCGTTTGCTCAGATTATGAAAGGTTTCATGTAACTGGGAGAGCGCTTCCAGCACGGAGCGTCACCAGTACACCAGACGTGAACAACATCTATTTTCTGTTGTTTGAAATGCCAATATCTATGCAGCCAATGTGGTCATCGGCCTCTTTTTCATTTCATTCCCAGCGCGGAATAAACTTTTTCCACGTTTTCTCACAGAAAGACTTGGCTTTCCGCTGCTCCTGCTGGATGAAGAACAAAGTGATCTGCCTTGCCCAAAAAGAACTTATTTTTTTCAGAAAAAACCTAAATGACGGTACAGTACAGTAGAGGCCCATTTCACAATCTTGTTGCGATAAACAATTATAATGTTATATAAATATATTGTTTTTATAACATTTATATACATACCTCCACTGTGCAGTTCGTTTTGCACAGAGTGGCCGCGATCCTGCTGTTCTTGGGTCCCACGGCGGTTCTCACGGCTCCTTCCACAATAGCAAACCCCCTCTTAGAAGCTCTCCGAAGGGGGTTACCTTGCGGGCGCACTCCCGTGTCATACAGTCGGCGCCCATAGCCACCGAGAGTGTATGACTCGGCCCTGCGTTATTGGATTTGATTGACAGCAGCGGAAGCCAATGCCTGCGCGCCTATCAATCTATCCAATCAATGCTGAGAGTCTGTGATGAAGAGGAGGACGCCATAGATACGCAGCAGCAGGTGAACGAATTGCACTCCTGTGATTCATAGGAGAATTACAGCCAAACAAGCTTTCCCCGTACTTCTCCTTTAACTACTCTCTCAGTCAAAATAATACTTTTTAACACCTTTTTATCCAGCCTCATGGTGCCCAGGACTACGTCAGGTGTGACAAAAACGCATAGGGAGGAGAGAATTGCTGACGTCACACCGTGTACACGCAGGTCAGGAGTGACGGGCTGCAATCGAGAGCCGGCCGGCTCAATACAATTATGCAGAGTAAAATCGGCAATAAAACCTAAGTGCAACTTTGTTTTAACCTTAAAAAAACATCCAAGGATTTTTACACTATGGTAGCCTTTATTTTTTTGCATGTGGACCTACCGAATATACATGCATACGAGTACATCCATTGGTAAAGATGCCGAAATTACAGGGGTGCTCTAGAGAGGCCCGGGCGTCACAAGCACATCTGATCTCCCATAATATGGGATCATCTACAGCTGGTAAGCGGCAGTAGCTGCAGAGGTGGAGGCTACATCATTAATCTTCTCACATCTTCTGGGTGTTTTTTGTGTGTCACCGTGGGCCATCCTATTGGCCAAATACTCACAATATATGGATTATTGATATTGTTTTTCAATTAACAATTGTTATTTTGTTTTTTTGTGATATATGATTGCATCACATGTTGTAAGGAGTTTTTTATTTTCACCATATTTGAATTCATTTACGTCACATATCTCAGGCATCATTTCTGAGTAACTTTTAGCGCAACTTAAAGCAGAGGTTCACCTAAATAACATGTATATAAGATCATATTCTTTATACTTCCAACATGTACAGTATGCCCCTTTTTTTTTGGTTGTACATAGCTTATTATGGCTATTTTCCACCCGGTTTTCTCGGGTACTTTCGCGGAAGTAGGCGTTTCTATGCAGAGGCGCAATGTCACCTGGGACTTCGCCCAGATGATCGACGTCCTTGAGAAAAAGTTCCCCCCGCGCCCCCCTATTGCGTAGGCGCGTCACGAGAGTCATGGAGTTTCCGAAAGTAGCCGAACTGCGTGTCGGCTCTACACGGCGCCTGCGCACAGACTAGGAGCCGTGTAGAGCTGACTGCGCAGGCGCTGTATAGAGGAGCATGGGGGAGGGGTCAGACAGCCAACTCAACAGCTATGGCCTGGGAGTTTCTCAATTCTGCCTAATCTTGTCCCATTAAGGGGGTGGGCCACCGAACTGATTCTTTGCCCCGGGTGAAAAAATGTCTGGCTTCCCCACTGGTACTGCCTATAAGCGTACCAATACCAGCCGTTCTACTCCATGGGAGAGACCTGTCAAAGTGGGCCAGTCTGGATGAAGTCCAGGGCCAAATTTTTGGCCCAGTCCAGCCCTGACCAACGCCACTGCACCTCTGGCCAAATGCGGAACTGCACACCCCATTGGCTTGAATCCTGTTAGTTTTGTGAGACAACACTCGCAAATTGAGTCAGGATTAAAAAAAAAAATAATAAGTTGCTCGTCTTTCAAAAGACTCATTAACCGCGTTACCCGTAAACCGAGGTTCCACTGTATATGCAAATTGCCATCATAAAAAATAAAGCAGAAAGCTTTGTGAACATTTATATTTGTGTCAATCTCAAGACTTTTGGCCGCAGCTGTACACTTTGATTCTATCTTAATAATAATGAAATTAAAAAATAGTAAAAAAAAAAAATGAAGGAAAAAAAAGTAATGAACAAATTTAGAATTAATAACAATTATGTAATAAAGTGGGACATGTTATTGTGTGCACATGATGATGATGACATAAAAGCTGCAGAGAAAGAACATTTAAATTACTAATAACTTTGGCTCTCTGTACTGAGGCTCAACAACACGGATTGTTTTATCCCCAAGATACACAAATGTCATTACAGTTTCCATACAGACCCCCTTGTGGTCAATGGGAAGAAGAATTACCCCCCTTACAGAAAAGATCCATGGTGTGGTGGGGGGGCATATCTGAGAGGCAGAAGTGGCCCAGAGGTTGCTGTAGCCTAGATGCCAGGATCAGAGGAGCGTTCACCTTTGCGGCAAAGCACGGGGAGGCGCTTTACATTTTTTATTTTAAAATAATTACATTTTAGTTTTTTGTTTTTTCCTTTAACCACTTGCTTACTGGGCACCTAATGCCTCCTCCTGCCCAGACCAATTTTCAGCTTTCAGCTGTAAATAAGTAATGTTTCTTATTCACTAATGAGGCGGCACAAATATGCAGCACTAATGGGCACTACTTATGAGCAATGATAGGATGCACGAATAGGCGGTGGTACTGATGGGTGGTACTGATGAACACTGATAGGCGGCACTTATGGGAAATGGTAGGAGGCACGAATAGGCAGTACTGATGGGCAACACTGATGGGTGGCACTGATGGTCAATGATAGGAGGCATGAATAGGCCGTACTAATGGGCACTGATGAACACTGATAGGTGGCACTGATGGCCAGCACTTATGGGCAATGATAGGAGGCACGAATAGGCGGTACTGAAGGGCACTGATGAGCACTGATAGGCAGCACTGATGGGTGCCACTTATGTGCAATGAAAGGTGGCACAAATATGCAGCACTGATGGGCATTGATAGGTGTCACCGATAAGCAGCACTGATAGGCAGCACGGATAGGTAGTACTTGTGACAGACTCACCAGGGACATCACCAAACCCTCTTATGTCTAAAATCATCCTATGTCCACTAGGGGCATAGGATGACTGAGGAATGATATCTTGGACTACCTGAGAGGGGATTATTATGTAATTATTATCCACAATATATTTCAGGATATCTGTAAAGAACTATTTACTGTTTGTTGATTCTGAACTCAACGGGTTAATTGTAAGAGTGACTTATTCATAATGTGGGACACATACTCTTAGATGCTAATGTCCTCACCTCCAGCCATCTGTCTGTTCTCTGTGCTAATTGACCCTGCTATTGTGTGAAGATGTCCTGTGTTTACACTTATGATAATGTGTATTGTATAGCAGGTGAGAGGAGACGTCTACCCTGAAAGGTCATATCTATGAGTCGCCTAGTATGGGTAAATGATTAGTTAATTAGCTCATGTTAATTTATGTTCTGGTTACCTCCTCTAACTGTATATAAGGTTGTATTCTTGGTTCTATTAACCACTTAAGACCCGGACCAAAATGCAGGCAAAGGACCTTGCCCCTTTTTGCGATTCGGCACTGCGTCGCTTTAACTGACAATTGCGCGCGTCGTGCGACGTGGCTCCCAAACAAAATTGGCGTCCTTTTTTCCCCACAAATAGAGCTTTCTTTTGGTGGTATTTGATCACCTCTGTGGTTTTTATTTTTTGCGCTATAAACAAAAATAGAGCGACAATTTTAAAAAAAATTCAATATTTTTTACTTTTTGCTATAATAAAAATCCCCCAAAAATATATAAAAAACATTTTTTTTCCTCAGTTTAGGCCGATACGTATTCTTCTACCTATTTTTGGTAAAAAAAATCACAATAAGCGTTTATCGGTTGGTTTTTCGCAAAATTTATAGCGTTTACAAAATAAGGAATAGTTTTATTGCATTTTTATTATTTTTTTTTTACTACTAATAGCGGCGCGATCAGCGATTTTTTTCGTGACTGCGACATTATGGCGGACACTTCGGACAATTTTGACACATTTTTGGGACAATTGTCATTTTCACAGAAAAAAAATGCATTTAAATTTGCATTGTTTACTGTGGAAATGACAGTTGCAGTTTGGGAGTTAACCACAGGTGGCACTGTAGGGGATGTGTGCCTATGTGTGTTGTTTACTACTGTAGGGGGGTGTGGCTGTAGGTGTGACGTCATCGATCGCGTCCCCCTATCACAGGGATGACGCGATCGATGCTGCAGCCACAGAGAAGCACGGGGAAGCCGGGTGTACACACGGCTCTCCCCGTTCTTCCGCTCCAGGGACGGATCGCCGCACTGCAGCGGCGATCGGGTCCGCGAATCCCGCGGTCCCGGTCCTGGAGCTTCGGACCGGGTCGCGGGAGCGCGCCCGTGGGGCGCGCGCCCGCGACCCACGGCTGGGTACTAAAATCAACGTATATATACGTTGATGTGCCCAGCCGTGCCATTCTGCCGACGTAAATGTGCAGTAGGCGGTCCTTAAGTGGTTAAACTCTCCATTAGCAGACAAACAAGTCTCGTCTCATTGTGTGCTTGTGAGCAGCTGGAATATCTGATATCTATATCCAGACTGATAGGAAGCGGTATATGACGGAAGCACTCAAGTGGAGTGTGGGACGTTCCCGTTACAGTACTGATGGGCATTGATGAGCAGGCACTGATGGGAACATATTGGCCTCACTGAAGGGTACAAATTGGGAAAGAATGATGGGCACCGACTGGTGTCACTAATGGGCACAGAGTGGAATTACTGATGGGCACTGTTGGGTCTGCACTTATGATCAGTGCCCTGATGATCTGTACAGGCCTCCTCTGTTAGGAAATGTGGCTGATCAGCTCTCCTCTCCTCACATGTTGTCTCTGTGACCTGCTCTGTGAGGCACCGAGACCTGATAAACTGCATCTCCTGGTCTACATGTGATGGGCTGTGATTGGACACAGGGGGAGCTGATCACATGGGTAAATACCTGTGGCTCTTTCCTGAGATCAGGGTCGTGCCGTGTCCCAGCGAGCGCACAATGGCGACAGTACCAGGCGCCGTCATGACGTGCCAGAACAAGAGGGGTTCCTGTCCGCCATTATTTGTCTATACGGGGGGGGGGGCTAAAGAAAATGAAGGGACTTTGCACGCCTTTTGTTCTGATGTACGCGGAATGAAATTATCTGATTAAAATCAAAAGTTAATTTGGGCTTCAAGGTTTTTTTCACTTCTTATTAAGATTATTTGAATGTCCATCGCCGCCTGGTTACAGGGAGCCCAATGCAGCCTCTGGAGTGCTAGACTATCACACAGCCCTGACCCTCAGATAAAGAAAAAGAATGAATATCACAAATATAATCCAAACAGGAACAGTTGTGATACACTGTAAAAGTCACACAGCAATGTACCATCAAATGTAACACCATAAACTGATCAAAAAAGTGTATCACAAAAATGGAACCTCAAACACATGTGAAGAGATGGCAATACAGTAACCGGCTGTGGAAAATATGAGATGGCATCTGGCACCGGGACCGGCCTTTCTTTGTGCATTTTCTGGAAGCAATATAGGGTCCATGGCTGCCATGTTTATAAGGAGATACAGCGGGTATAAAAATAATAAAATAGTAAAATGTTGTTGCTTTGCAGCCTGAAATGACGACAGACACAATTTTTGTTTTATCCAGCTGTATTTAGTCAGCGCAACTTATAACATCAAAGTGAAAGATAAAACACCAACATGTCGGAAACGATGTATTTATTTATTTTCAAAACAGAATCATTGAGTTGGTAAAAGGATTTAGGCAGAGGGCAAAGAACGGGGTCACTTGTATTGCCTGTGGCCTCTCTGCAGCTGACCCTCATGCAGAAGCAATGTGCTTCTGCATGGAGACAGACATCTTGGTCAGGGCTCAAGTCCTGCGGGAATGCGTGGGAATGGAGTTCCTGCACTTTTTTCACAGCAGGAACTCTGTTCCCTTTGCAGGACTAGAGCAGCTGAGAGTAGCCGAGCCAATCCTTCACTAAGCGGCGATGCCCAGCTCGAGTCACTGTCAGGGGCTGGCGAACCTTAGTAATCCTTTGTTACTGGCCGCTTCCAGTATATGGATTCATCAGGTAGTGTGCGGGTATTCCGTCACTTCCTCGATGCCGCAATGTCTCCTGGGAGCTTTTGTTGTTCCCAGGAGACATT
Organism: Rana kukunoris; assembly: GCA_029574335.1. Classification (NCBI taxonomy): domain Eukaryota; kingdom Metazoa; phylum Chordata; class Amphibia; order Anura; family Ranidae; genus Rana; species Rana kukunoris. The sequence goes on from JAJQKJ010001844.1 coordinate 47,591, forward strand.
GCGGAGGTCTGCCGCGAGTTATCGTGGGATTTAGAAAGAACTTGCTTAAAGACCTCCGCAGTGTCTCCTGGGAACAATGACAAAAGCTCCTAGTAGACATTGCGGCATCGATAAAGTGACAGAATACCCGCACACTACCTGATAAATCCATATACAGGAAGCGGCCAGTAACATAAAAGGATTACGAAGGTACAGAGGATTGAAAAAAAAAAAAAAAACATGCGGTTTATTAATTATGCATATGTGCGTATCTTTTTTTTTTGTGGGGGAGTGGATCTTGGGTGGGAGTTCCCACACTTTTTCCCCCAGGACTTGACCCCTGATCTTGGTAGAAGCTGGCATTTGTTTGCCCATATCAGAGCTGCCTGTCCCCAGGGCCAGACTTACCATTGGGCTTGACTGGGCTGAAGCTGAGGAGGAAGCAGGAAGAGCCATGCAGCAGGGAAGGAGGAAGCAGGAAGAGCCATGCAGCACGGGAGGAGGAAGCAGAAAGAGCCCTGCAGCAGGGGAGGAGGAAGCAGGAAGAGCCCTGCAGCAGGGGAGGAGGAAGCAGGAATAGCCCTGCAGCAGGGGAGGAGGAAGCAGGAAGAGCCATGCAGCACAGGAGGAGGAAGCAGGAAGAGCCCTGCAGCACAGGAGGAGGAAGCAGGAAGAGCCCTGCAGCATGGGAGGAGGAAGCAGTTGGGGATGAAGAGGTAAGAAGTCTGGCCAGCGGTAGCACCCCTCCGCTCAACAACTATGATTGCCATCCCCACTCAGACACTGTGATCGTGCCACACCCCTCCCCGCTCGACATCTCTGACCGCCTCCCCCCGCACAACAACTTAGATCGAACCCCCCCAACAACTATGATCGTCGATCAGCACCCCCCCCCGCTCAACAACTCTTTGTTAGCAGCTGATCGTCAGCCCCCGCTCAACAACTTAGATCGTTCCCCCCGTTCAACAACTTCGATCCCCCGCTTCTTGGCTCCAAACGGCCCTTTTTAATCAACACTTAAGCCCAGGGGCCCCCACCATCCTAAGTCCTGCCCGTCCCCCTGATAAATGGTTATCTGATGACTGGTAGGGGAATACTTAAAAATCAGCAAGAGAAAGTATAGCACTCGCAGGTCCACAGAATGAATGAAGCAAAAGCAGGGAGATCCTTGAACTGCAGCTTCTCAGGTACAGCTTCCTCTCCGGCAAGAACAGTGGGAAGAACGGGAGACCACCAAATCTCGCTCCAGATCTGGTGAGACAGCAGTGCCTAGGATGATCTCACGCTGCAATTATAAAGCTACGGGTCTACAGAAAAGGAGTGCCTAGGCACACACAGGAAGTGCACTGCTACATTACAGGAGGAATTAAAGACAAACGGTACATTTTTCAAGGCGCGCTTTTGCCACAAATAATGCATCTGGTTGCAATACGATAACAAAGCTTCACTTTCTGAGTTCTGCTCCAGTTTAGGTGACCCATATTATTCTTCCTACCATCACCTCTCACAGTATGGGCTGGCTGCACACAAGTGAATATTTCAATGTATGAAGTGGCTGCACACAAGTGAATCCTGTAATGTATGGACTAGCTGGACACAAGTGAATCTTTCCATGTATGAACTGGCTGGACACAAGTGAATCTTTCCATGTATGAACTGGCTGGACACAAGTGAATCTTTCCATGTATGAACTGGCTGGACACAAGTGAATCTTTCCATGTATGAACTGGCTGGACACAAGTGAATCTTTCCATGTATGAACTGGCTGGACACAAGTGAATCTTTCCATGTATGGACTGGCTGGACACAAGTGAATCTTTCCATGTATGGACTGGCTGGACACAAGTGAATCTTTCCATGTATGGACTGGCTGGACACAAGTGAATCTTTCCATGTATGAACTGGCTGCACACAAGTGAATCATGTAATGTATGGACTAGCTGGACACAAGTGAATCTTTCCATGTATGAACTGGCTGCACACAAGTGAATCCTGTAATGTATGGACTAGCTGGACATAAGTGAATCTTTCCATGTATGGACTGGCTGGACACAAGTGAATCTTTCCATGTATGAACTGGCTGGACACAAGTGAATCTTTCCATGTATGAACTGGATGGACACAAGTGAATCTTTCCATGTATGGACTGGCTGGATGCAAGTGAATCTTTCCATGTATGAACTGAATGGATGCAAGTGAATCTTTCCATGTATGAACTGGCTGGACACAAGTGAATCCTGTAATGTATGGACTAGCTGGACACAAGTGAATCTTTCCATGTATGGACTGGCTGGATGCAAGTGAATCTTTCCATGTATGGACTGGCTGGACACAAGTGAATCTTTCCATGTATGGACTGGCTGGATGCAAGTGAATCTTTCCATGTATGAACTGGGTGGACACAAGTGAATCTTACCCTGTATGATTTAGTCGTTCAACATTTATAAGATGTCAATGGCATGTTATTCCTGTCAGGTCATGTAACGTATAGCAATATTAACAGGAAATTCCTAATTGATGAACCGTCAATATGGAGGCAATTAGTCTCACACATCTGGTCCACTGAGGTATGGACCGAAACGAAAAGGCAGTGAAGGTCCTGATTGTATCCAGACTTTCATTAGTGGAGTTCCGTTATTAATTCTCAGAATCATTAAACGTCCCCAGAGCTCAGAAAGTAGAACATCAATCCTTCCATGAAGACCAAGGAGAACATTAAAAAAAAAGCTGAAAGCCAAGGCGAACGTTACAAGCAGCTAAAGACCAAAAATAAACTTACAAGCAGCCAAAGATCAAAGAGAACCTTACAAGCAGCTAAAGATCAAGGAGAACCTTACAAGCAGCTGAAAACCAAAAAGAAACCTACAAGCAGCTGAAAACCAAAAAGAAACCTACAAGCAGCTGGAGACCAGGGAGAATCTTTACAAGCAGTTGAAGACCAAGGAGAATCTTAACAAGCACCAGAAAACCAAGGAGAACCTTACAAGCAGCTAAAGACCAAGGAGAGCCTTACAAACAGCTATAGACCAAGGAGAACCTTACAAGCAGTTGGAGACCAAAGAGAACCTTTACATGCAGCTGAAGACCAAGAAGGACCTTACAGACAGCTGAAGATTAAGGAGAACCTTACAATCAGCTAAAGACCAAGAAGAACCTTACAATCAGCTAAAGACCAAGGAGAGCCTTACAATCAGCTAAAGACCAAGAAGAACCTTACAATCAGCTAAAGACCAAGGAGAGCCTTACAAGCAGCTCTCGTTATCCATCTTTGATGTACTTTGTGCCAAGAAGTGCTGCGTTTGGATGTGACCAGGAGTGTCTTCTAATGATTTTTGCACTGCAGAGCCATGTGCAGTTTTAACACTACGCACTGAAACAGGGATCACAATCGCACAGACAAGTTTGAAGGATCACTCCACCCAGAAGTAATTTCGGTCTTATAGAAATGGAATCAGAAAGGTTAAAGTATTTCCAGAGAGAAAAAATTCAAAACCTTTACTGCATGGCACATATTCTATCATTTGTATTTAACACAGTAACACTGATATCAAGGTTAAAAAAAAAAAAAAAAAAACACAAGTCCACCGAGGTGGAGTCTGCAGTTGTACAATGGCCTTCGTTTCAGCCGTGTTGCATAACACAGGGTCCTAATGTCACCACCAGGTGGCTGGAGATATCACCACTTAGTAATAGGCATGTGCACAGGGATAGTTGACAATAGGCACGTGCACAGGAATAGTTGACAGTAGGCATGTGAACAGGGATGTGCACAGGGACAGTTGACAATAGACATGTGCACAGGGACAGCTGACAATAGGCATGTGCACAGGGACAGCTGACAATAGGCATGTGCACAGGGACAGCTGACAATAGGCATGTGCACAGGGACAGCAGACAATTGGCATGTGCACAGGGACAGCAGACAAGCGGCATGTGCACAGGGACAGTTGACAATAGGCATGTGCACAGGGACAGCTGACAATAGGCATGTGCACAGGGACAGCTGACAATAGGCATGTGCACAGGGACAGCAGACAATCGGCATGTGCACAGGGACAGCAGACAAGCGGCATGTGCACAGGGACAGTTGACAATAGGCATGTGCACAGGGACAGCTGACAATAGGCATGTGCACAGGGACAGCTGACAATAGGCATGTGCACAGGGACAGCTGACAATAGGCATGTGCACAGGGACAGCTGACAATAGGCATGTGCACAGGGACAGCTGACAATAGGCATGTGCACAGGGACAGCTGACAATAGGCATGTGCACAGGGACAGCTGACAGTAGGCATGTGCACAGGGACAGCTGACAGTAGGCACATGCACAGGGACAGCTGACAGTAGGCACGTGCACAGGAATAGTTGACAATAGGCACGTGCACAGGAACAGCAGACAATAGGCATGTGCACGGGAACAGTTGACAATAGGCATGTGTCATGGACCATGAAATACTGAAGGGTTTCTACGTGAAATCCTAATTCATGTATTACAGGAGACTTTATTCTGAACCCCAGCCAGATCAACAGACTCAGAAGGGATACTCATTGTCCATTGTGTGATAACCCTATCTAAAGCCTTTCTATTATCAGGTGTAAATGACTTCTGCCCTGTCTCAATTCTCCAGACGGTTCTATTGTTCTGTGGCTGGCTATTGTGTACATTGATTGACCCCCTGGGGCTTTTGTCTGAATACACATCACAGGCTTCTATTCAAACCGTTTCTGACCATTCTCTGCTGTGTCATTTTCAAGTCCTCATTTGCATGGTTTAGGAGTGTAGACTGAATACTTTACAATGGACCAATAGGAAAGCGGTTGTTGGGGGCGGGATGTTCCAAATCCTGTATAAAAGTGTGCTGTGTACTTTCAATAAAGTGTGTCCTGTTACATCCAGCATTAAGCCTTGGCTCATGTGTGGATTATTCGGTGATTCCAGGGATATTCCTACTCGTGGAATATTGGGTGATTTCTTTTATGGGAGAAGAAGGGAATGGATGACGGAGATATGTTCGACTACCGTCACAGCATGTGCACCGGGATAGTTGACAATAGGCATGTGCACAGGGACAGCTGACAATAGGCATGTGCACAGGGACAGCTGACAATAGGCATGTGCACAGGAATAGTTGACAGTAGGGATGTGCACAGGGACAGCTGACAATAGGCATGTGCACAGGGACAGCTGACAATAGGCATGTGCACAGGGACAGCTGACAATAGGCATGTGCACAGGAATAGCTGACAATAGGCATGTGCACAGGGACAGCTGACAATAGGCACGTGCACAGGAATAGTTGACAATAGGCATGTGCACAGGGACAGCTGACAATAGGCATGTGCACAGGGACAGCTGACAATAGGCATGTGCACAGGGATAGTTGACAATAGGCATGTGCACAAGGATGTGTACAGGGACAGTTGGCAATTGGCATGTGCACAGGGATAGTTGACAATAGGCATGTGCACAGGGATAGTTGATAGTTGACAATAGGCATGTGCACAGGGATAGTTGATAGTTGACAATAGGCATGTGCACAGGGACAGTTGACAGTAGACATGTGCACAGGGACAGTTGACAGTAGACATGTGCACAGGGACAGTTGACGATTGGCCTGTGCACAGGGATAGTTGATAATTGACAATAGGCATGTGCACAGGGATAGTTGACAATAGGCATGTGCACAGGGACAGTTGACAATAGGCATGTGCACAGGGATAGTTGATAATTGACAATAGGCATGTGCACAGGGACAGTTGACAATAGGCATGTGCACAGGGACAGTTGACAATAGGCATGTGCACAGGGACAGTTGACAATAGGCATGTGCACAGGGATAGTTGATAATAGGCATGTGCACAGGGACAGTTGACAATAGGCATGTGCACAGGGATAGTTGACAATAGGCATGTGCACAGGGATAGTTGACAATAGGCATGTGCACAGAAGACAGTTGACAATAGGCATGTGCACAGGGACAGCAGACAATAGGCATGTGCATAGGGATCGTTGACAAGAAGGGTTAGTCACATAGGCCTACTCATCCAAAGGGCATCCCTTCGGCCTCCTTGGTGCAGTCGGTATTGATGTTGCAGCAATATATGTTTAGTCTATGAGCTTACTTGACTTGTCTATGGATGTTTGCGATTATACACATGCTCCCCCTACAAATAGGCCGCATACGTCATTGACATGATCACCTTATGCGGCTTTTCCCTGCAGCAACAGGAAGCTAATCATACTATTAGTAAGATAATGAAGCCTCCAGAGATGATGAGACGCGAATACCGGCAACAATAGCAATAGCAGTTTCGGGAAGGTTGGACAACATCTGCCTTCCAGTTGTTGAGGAACCACCAGCAGAGCTGAGATTACCGTGAAAGACGAAACAGATCAAGTCACAGAGCAACATGGCCGCACCCTCGCCATGATCTCGCTTCAACATCAACAGCTTGATATGAGCCAGAGCAGAAAGAAAGTTCACAGGAGTTCTCCTATTTATATTTATGAGTTCCCCGAAAGCCATGCCACCCGCCGGCCATCTTTGAAGTCTTCTCACATTTCTATGGGGTCATCTATAATCTTCAGAAGATTCATGCTGCCCGTTATTACCTCGGGCTCAGGCTCTCTCCCAGAATCCTGGGCACTTTTGTACGTGACAGTGAATTTGGAGGATGAGATGAGAAGAAAAACACGAATGGGCCGCCGTCTCGGAGACATGAGAGACATCTTACTTCTTGCACCCCGCTAAGGTCTGACAAAACACAGGCGAGACATTCCAGCGAAAGGATGACACGGGGGCTGAAAAATAGCGCTGACCTTGGGGGGGGGGGGGGGGGTGCATACACAGATACAGTTACAGTGCTGGCTGAAAAGGCTACAAACAATAAATGGAGTGCAGAGGTCAGGGATCCTCTCCCAGCAGGGGGTCTTGCCTGGGCCCCGAGACAGGTGCTCATTTGTCAGAATGCAGCCCGCACATTCCTAAAACTATTTAAAAAGTAAGAAAGAGAAATATGCCGGAGGAAACTGGAGAAGGTGACACTTTCGGACTTTTCCTGACAACACCTAGATGAATGGGGGAGAGAAGTCTAAAATGTGGGTGGCTGAGGAAGAGGTCCCGTTCTGTAGACCTCGCATGTGATCGGGAGACAGGCCGAGAATTACAACTAAAGTAGATCCAAACCCAATCACTAAAATCTCATAACAAGTGTTAACATGTTGGTGTTTCTAACCACTTCAGCCCCGGAAGACTTGGCTGCTCAATGACCGAGCCATTTTTTTGCATAACGGCGCTGCGTCGCATTAACTGACAATTGCGCGGTCGTGCGGCGTGGCTCCCAAACAAAATTGACGTCCTTTTTCCCCCCACAAATAGAGCTTTCTTTTGGTGGTATTTGATCACCTCTGCGGTTTTTATTTTTTGCGCTATAAGGGCCAGATTCAGGAACACTTGCGCTGGAGTATTTCGATATGCGCCGCGTAACTGTGATGATGCGCCGTCGTTTCTATGTGCCCGTACCCACCAAACTAGATGCGCCCAATAACGGGTCATTTGCGACTGGCGGAACGTTCCGACGCCAGAGTATCGTCAGCGCTTAATTTCGTTGGGCGCATCAGTCGCGCCTATTGATTTCCCCTGCAAATATGCAAATGAGGGATTTTTCACAATTCACGAACGGATTAGCACCATACGCTGGCTACATGCGCCGCGCGTATCTCGTCCGTCCGGCGCAAAGTTATTTCTACAAAAGGCTGCTTTATCTTTACTCCAGATGGCCACAGGTCAGCAGGAGAGCAGCTACAGCAGCGTTACCGACGATAAGAGCTAGCTGAGCACCCCCACTTGCAGGACAACACCTCTGTCCATGCTTGTCTGTCAAATTTTACAGCCATGGAGGAAGACATCATAGGTCTCCATAGCCGAGATGACGGCTGACAGCTCCTGGCCATTAAAGTTCAGCTTTCTCCTGTGTGTTTGCGGGGAACGGGAGCAGCCATCTCAAAACAAAAGTAACATCACTGCGGGGAGGGGGAGCAGGATATACTTTAGTGCCGAAATGGCGCTTCTACGGGCGCATTTAAACGCCCAACGGAAGGCATTGCGCTGACGTTTCCCGTGAAGTGGTGCCGACGGAAGTTGTGAGCATGCGCACAAAGGGGGCGAGTGGAGCCGCACTCACTGCGCATGCTCCGTGGTTGATGCGCTGAACGTAAGCCTCTGCGCTGGGCTCCGCCCATCATTTACATATGATCACACCCACTTCCACTTGCGTCGGGTTACGCCAGCGCATTATCGTTACTCTGGCGCAAGTTTACGCGCAACTGCTATGTGAATTACAGGACTTGCGCTGAAAGGGTCTTCAGAGTAACGTAAATGAGAAGCGTTACTCTGGAGCAAAGATGCTCTCATCTACCTGAATCTGGCCCTAAGTCTCCATGCACACTGAAGCTGATAAACTGCAGTTTATTGGCATTTTGGCTTTTTTTTTTTTTTTTAAATGTTAGCCTATGTGCCCATGCATTAAGGCTGCATTCACACCTGAGCGTTTTGTCGCCTGAAGCATGAAGCTCCAAAACGCTAGAGGGAAAAAAATACATTATTCTCTATGGAGACAGTTCACATCTCAACGCCTGAGACCGAACGCCTGAAGCCCAAACAAGTTCTGGACCCTTTTTTGTCGCTCGAATTGAGCGTATTTGGGCGTTTTTCGATTTTTAACATTGGTGGCCCTAGACCTGTCCAAAATCGCGGCAAAAAAACGCTGCGACAAATCGCGGCAAAAAAACGCTGCGACAAATCGCGGAAAAAAAACGCCGCAAAACGATACGCTCGGGTGTGAATGCAGCCTTAGTGTTAATGAGCTTTGGAGTTTATTGTCTTTTTTCTGAACGCACAAAATTTGCGTTTAAAGTGACTTTTTTTTGGCGGGGGAAAAACACTCAAAAACTCTAGCGCCAGCGTTTATTTGCTGTTTTTTAGCCATTGAAAGAAAAAAAAAAAAGAAGATCTCCTGTGTACCCGGCACTCAGTCACACACAGTCCTGCCTTCTGGCCCAGGATTGGACCACTGTTCTGTCTATCACAGGAGGTGGACTAGGAGGTGGGACTGTGTATGACTGATCGCCGGGTACACAGGAGATCGCGGTGCTGTGTAATCTTACACTGGCGAGGCTGCAGATGAGCAGGGATGTGCAGGCTGCCATTTATTTTCAATGGTGAGGCTGTGGATGGGCAATGTGCAGGCTGCATTAATGGGCAATATGCAGGCTGCAATAATTTGCAATGGTGAGGCTGCAAGTGGGCAATGTACAGGCGGCATTAATTGGCAAAGGTGAGGCTGCAGAAGGGCAATGGAGAGGCTGCTGATGGGCACAGTCAGGTTGCATTAATTTGTAATGGTAAGACGGCATTAATGGGCAATGGAGAGGCTGCTGATGGGCACTGTGCAGGCTGCATTGATAGGCACTGGTGAGGCTGCAGATGGGCACTGATCATGCTGCATTGATGGACTGTGACCCTTTTTTTGCTCCAAAGTTCTTTATTTAAAATACGACATATGTTTTCTTCATGAAGCTTCCCTCTGAAAGCGGAGGTCCACTTGGGTTGGTTTTAAATTGGTTTTATTTATTTTTTTAAAAGCCAGCAGCTACAAATACTGCAGCTGCTGACTTTTAAATAATGGACACTTACCTCCATCCCAGCATGCCCCCGATGTCGGCAGCTGAGGCCAAGCAATGGCTCGTCTCTCGGCTGCCCCCGCCGCCATCTTCAGTGAGGGAATCAGAAAGTGAAGCGTTTGTAGCTTCACTACTCGGTTTCCTACTGCGCATGCAGGAGTAGTGCGGCGCGCCCTCATTGGTGCCCGCTCTCTCCTGGGACCTGTGCCTTTCCCAGGAGACAGCGCGGGTGGGGTATTAGTGGCGTGACTCCCACGGGAGTATATGCCCGGTGCAAATACCTGACAGGTCTTAGACAGTTATCTGCCCCCCTCTGCCTTGAAAGGTGCCAAATGTGACACCGGAGGGGGGAGGGTTCTGAGAAGCAGAAGTTCTATTTTTGGGTGGAACTCCGCTTTAAAATGAAGGTTCGTGTTATACAGCACAGTGGTGTAGTGGTTAGCACTTTCGCCTAGCAGCAGAAGGGTTGCTGGTTCGAATCCTGACCACGACACCATCTGCCTGGAGTTTGCATGTTCTCCCTGTGTCTGCGTGGGTTTCCTCCGGGTACTCCGGTTTCCTCCCACACTCCAAAAACATGCTGGTAGGTAAATTGGATCTTGTCCAAATTGGCCCAGTATATATGTATATATGTGTGTCCCTAGCGTGTCAAGAGCCTACGGGGTAAAATGACCGCACCAGCCAGGAAGACACTGGAAAAAGCCCCTAGAGGCGATTCAGTTCGCATGCGTAGCGCTATACAAGTCATTCATTCATACGCCGATAAATACGGTAAATATAATCCACCTTCCTATCCATTTGCTAATGCTAGCAGCATAAGGATTACTAAGAGGTCCTGTTGACTGAGCCCGTGAATATCCGCTTTAGTATTTTACCAATAAAAACAAGGAGAGTGTGTATTGCTACAATGTATCTCTCCTCCCCGCAGCACAGCTTTAAGGACAGGCACGGATTCCTCCGGCGGTGACAAAGCGGCTTTGAATCAAATTACCATATTATTAGGTTATTAATTCTCGGGTTCTGCGCCGAACGATCGGATGGCGGCTCGTTGCGCTGAAACATGAAAATAAATGAGTCACGCTCTGTAAACAGTTTGGATGTGCGCTTTGAAGGGTCGGTGATGTTTATGGCAGCGTAAGTCGCGTGTTTACTTCCATCGTATTATTAAACATTTTTTCCGTGCGGCCCGATACACCATGTTCCATCCTCCGTGTTCTCCAGACAAAGGGTCCGACTTGTGTAACCTCTGCGCCCCGCTCACACAGTCTACCGTCGCACACGCTCGTCCCGCGGCTCCCGAGACCTTTCTCAGTCCAGGGGGAAAAATTCCTACAACACCTGAACTGAAAAAGGCCAATCCACCCAAAAATGATGTTTTAGTTATCGGCAGAGCTAAGATTTTTCTTTGTTTTTTGTTGTCCGCTCTCCACTCTCCAGTCAGTCTGCTTGTCCCTGGCAAGACCACCATAAAAAGGAAGAGGGCTCACAATAGTGTAACTGTAAGGCCCCTTTCACACTGGGGCGGGAGGTGCGCTGACGGTACAGAGGTGCTTTTTTTTTTTTTTTTACCGTCGGAATTGTGGCGGTATTCGGCCACTAGCTTGTGCAGTTTGAAACCCCCGCGAGCGACTGAAAAGGGGTTAATACCGCCGGAAATCCGGCTCTGCCGGCGGTATTACCGCGGTTTCCCATTGCTTTCAATGGGAAGGAGCGGTAAACACACCGCTCCAAAGATGCAGCTAGCAGGACTTTTGGAGAGGTCCTGCTAGTGCACCGCTCCAGTGTGACAGCCCTCGAGCTTTCACATTAAAACTGCAGGGCAGGTGTTTTTCAGGCGGTATTTAGGCGCTATTTTTGGCGCTAAAACGCCTGAAAAACTCCTCAGTTTGAAAGGGGCCTTAACAAATTCAAATACATTTTATTTTGCAAACATAAAAACACCATTTCATATGTCCGTCCACATAGTAAACAGTATTTGAACCAATAAACATGGCCACGTGCTTGCGATGACCGGGATCACCAAAAGTGATGTAGTGAACGTGGTTCCTACCAACGCATTTCGCCGGTTCTCACATCGCATGGCGCAGACCGACATTCTTATGTAATAAGGGGGTACAAAAAACAAAAACGGGAATAAAAAAAAAAGAAATATCTCTGTATCATTGTTTTTGGATATCTGTGTATGAAGCTAACTGTACTATAAGTGAGATCCGTTTTCTCTTTGCTATCTTTGAACCTTGAACGTGTTCTGATGAAGCCTAGCGGTGAAACACGTTGATGCACAAGGGCTCGCTGTATACTCTGTATCATTTGATATCATATGATTTTTAATGTTTTTAAATGCTTCATGTATATGATGTATTTTTTTCAACAAATATTGTAATATATTTTTTTTCTACTTTTTCTGCTACATGGTTTTCTATAGGGTTGTCCCGATACCGATACCAGTATCCGTATCGGGACTGATACCGAGTATTTGCGGGAGTACTTGTACTCCCGCAAATACCCCCGATACCTGAATAGAAAACTTCCCCCCGCCGCCGCATACCGCAAAGCCGCCGCCGCATACCGTAAAGCCGCCGCGTTAATTTTACCGTGCATTACAGCGCGCATTACAGGCAACTTTCGTTTGAATACTTGTAATGCCCGCCGCGCCGTGTATAGACACTCCCCTTCTCGGGATTGGACGGATCTGTCCAATCCCGAGCAAAGGGGGAGTGTCTATGCACGGCGCGGCGGGCATTACAAGAATTCAAACGAAAGCTGCCTGTAATGTGCGCTGTAATGCACGGGGATTAACGCGGCAGCGGCGGCTTTGGCATCATCATCATCTACTACTAGGTATGGGGGACATGGCTGCAATATGGGGGACAGGACATGGCTGCATATATGGGGGACATGGCTGCATCTGTGGGGGACAGGACATGGCTGCATCTGTGGGGGACAGGACATGGCTGCAATATGTGGGGGGACATGGCTGCAATATGTGGGGGGACATGGCTGCAATATGTGGGGGGACATGGCTGGATATATGTGGGGCTGGATATATGTGGGGGGACATGGCTGCAATATATGTGGGGGGACATGGCTGCAATATATGTGGGGGACATGGATGCAATATGTGGGGGGGACATGGATGCAATATGTGGGGGGACATGGCTGCAATATGTGGGGGGACATGGCTGGATATATGTGGGGCTGGATATATGTGGGGCTGGATATATGTGGGGGGACATGGCTGCAATATATGTGGGGGGACATGGCTGCAATATATGTGGGGGACATGGATGCAATATGTGGGGGGACATGGCTGCATTGGGGGCACATTTAAAAAAAGTATCGGTATTCGGTATCGGCGAGTACATGAAAAAAAGTATCGATACTTGTACTCAGTCCTAAAAAAAGTGGTATCGGGACAACCCTAGTTTTCTATGCCGCCATTAGGGATGCTGAAACTTAAAGTCCTGTTGGCTGGAATAAATCATAAATCGCTCCAATGCTGCTTTTAAAAAATAAAATAAAAATTGGTGATAAATGTATGAAAACATTTTCAAGAATACCATGTTCTGAATTCGAATGGTACCACGACAGTCCGGAATTACATTGGTTTAGTTGTAATGAACTAATGAGGAAGTTGTACTGTAGTGGACCCGGAACTCGGGGTGATACCTTTTGGGGAATCCTATATATTATGCCGGTTGGCAGAACACCTTGGCGTGCCGAGTCATTACATTCCACAGTAAGACGGTTCCACCATCCCGCCGGCTGCTTACACATCACGCTTCATTTACCTCCACCACACAGATCTGTAATGAGGTCTAATCTCCGTACATAAGTCGATAATTCCCTGTTGTCCAATGATGATGTGCAATTCGATATTCATAACAAGGCGGCACAGCCCTGACGGATCTGGATCAATCTTTTTCACAGGAAGATAATAAAATGATATAAACCTTCTGCATATTAAATAATGTGAAGTGAAAATATTCCTCCGAATTATCATGTTGAGACCTTTCCCTTATGCCAGTGCCAAGGACAAACATCGTTGTTTTAATCTGCTAGAAAAGACACAGATATGTTGGCCTACGGATCTCTGATCAGAACTGATTGATTATAATGTCACCGTGCATGCCTAAGCTAAGGGCAGATGCATTTTAGGAAGTAAATGCTACATGAGTCATCTGCCCTTACTCAAGATGGCCGCAGTAAGAAATGCTACGGGGGGGGGGGGCTGTTCTCCAAAGTGATTTCTCCACATTGAGAGTGGGGAATGGGGATGGCCTCAGGGAGGGTGGGGATTGGGTGGTCTCATTGAGGATGGGAATGGCCTCAGGGAGGGTGGGGATTGGGGGGTCTCACGGAAAGTTTGGAATGATGTTGGCCCTAGGGAGGGTGGGGATCTGGGGGGTTTCATTGAGAGTGGGGATGGCCTCAGGGAGGGTGGTGACTGCCTCGGGGAGGGTGGGGATTGGGGGGTCTCATTGAGTATGGGAACAGCCTTAGGGAGGGTAGGAATGGTTGTGGGGATGGGTGGGGATGGCTCTCAGGGAGAGTGGGAATGGTCTCTGATGGGGATGGCGGTGGGGAATTGGGGGGTCTCATTGAGGATGGTAATGGTTCTCAGGGGAGGGTGGGGATTGCGGGGTCTCATTGAGGATGGGGTGGTCTCAGGGAAGGTGTAGATTGTGGGGGGGTCTCACAGAGAGTTCGGAATGATGTTGGCCCTAGGAAGGTTGTGGATCTGGGGGGGGGGGGGGCTCATTGAGAGTGGGGAATGGGGATTGCTCAGGGAGGGTGGGGATTGGGAAGTCTCATTAAGGATGGGAATGGGGATGGCCTCAGGGAGGGTGGGGATGGGGGGCCCAGGAAGGGCCTCATGGAGAGTGGGAATGGTCTCAGGGGGGTGAGAATGGTCTCAGGGAGGGTGGGAATGGTCTCAGGGAGGGTGGGAATGGGGGACTCAGGATGGGAGGGGATGGCCTCAGAGAGAGTGGGAATGGTCTCAGGTAGAGTAGGAATGGTCTCAGGTAGAGTAGGAATGGTCTCAGGTAGAGTAGGAATGGTCTCAGGGAGGGTGGGAATGGGGGGCTCAGGATGGGAGGGGATGGTCTCAGGTAGAGTAGGAATGGTCTCAGGTAGAGTAGGAATGGTCTCAGGTAGAGTAGGAATGGTCTCAGGTAAAGTAGGAATGGTCTCAGGTAGAGTAGGAATGGTCTCAGGTAAAGTAGGAATGGTCTCAGGTAGAGTAGGAATGGTCTCAGGTAGAGTAGGGAATGGTCTCAGGGAGGGTGGGGATGGGGGGCTCAGGATGGGAGGGGATGGCCTCAGAGAGAGTGGGAATGGTCTCAGATAGAGTAGGAATGGTCTCAGGTAGAAAGATGGTCTCAGGGAGGGGGGGATGGGGGGCTCAGGATGGGAGGGGATGGCCTCAGAGAGAGTGGGAATGGTCTCAGGTAGAGTAGGAATGGTCTCAGGTAGAGTAGGAATGGTCTCAGGTAGAGTAGGAATGGTCTCAGGTAGAGTAGGAATGGTCTCAGGTAGAGTAGGAATGGTCTCAGGTAGAGTAGGAATGGTCTCAGGTAGAGTAGGAATGGTCTCAGGTAGAGTAGGAATGGTCTCAGGGAGGGTGGGGATGGGGGGCTCAGGATGGGAGGGGATGACCTCAGAGAGTGGGGATCAATAAAAGCATGATTTCTGCAGCACAGGCTGTAGGGGGAAGGAAATGAAAGTGGAAATAGGATTGAGAATTTAGATGTTCCTCTTCTTTAGCAAGCCTGTCCAGTCACACTCCCTGACAATAATAATAGTACTGATCAAAGATCTACTTAAAAAATACATGTATTTCCTTTTCCAGAAGCTCCCACTGACAATGCCCTCACCTGCTTCTCTAGGAGGTCAGCACCATCTTTATTTAGGGTAACCATCTACTTCTTGAACGAGGTATGGTGCGGGGAGCTGGCGGAGCAGCCCATTCACTTGAATGGGTTGTGTTCGGTGAGTGCTATGACTGCCAAAAGTAGCAGGGAATAGAATTCCTGCTGTGCCCATAAAAAAAAAAAGCACTGTGGCTGCCCTATGTGTACAGCCCCGCCTCTGCAGCAAAAGGGGGAAGCAGTCGAGTGGTGGCAACTAGGGGGGGTTTTACCCCCCCCCCCCCCAGATCAACAAGCCCTAAGGAGCACTTTGGACTTCTCGCTTTGGGTTCTGAATAAGACAAAACTATCCAACTGCTGCAATATGACAGTGGGAGGGAAGACATGCGCTTACATGTTGTGTAGACACAATTCCAACTGCCAATTTCCAAAGAAGAGACCGCCAGACGGCGCCTAATTGGTGGAGTGTTAGTGTTGAGCAGCGGATTCAATGATTCGAGCGACACGCTGCGGAGAACCAGTAACAGTCGCAAAGTCGCCTTTCCGTCTACTGAGCTGGAGGGAAAACACGTTTATATACAGAGAAGAATATGCAGTTATACTTTGCAGAAAAGGCTTTGGGAATTTTTACCATAAAGTGCAGCAACGCGGTGGGTGTGGCCAGAGAGAGATTCGCCCTGACAGCGAGTTCTGTATGACAAAGCCGCAGCTGGAGGGGGGAGACTCCTATGTGACTGTACAGAAGACTGACTCACCCTCCCCGCTGACGCACGGCTATCCCCGTCGTGGCCTGAAGACAGGATTAAGATGGCCGAAAACACCTAGAGATTCTACGAGTGGAGAGAAAGAGAGAAACCAACAGATCTGATCTACAGAGACGTCCAGAACCTAAAAGTATAAATAAAGCCGATCCCTAAGACTCTTCACACTACATGCATTGAGTGCGACTTTCATATGAGACTTTCATGGGACTCAAGTCACAAGAACTTTACATCACATGAACTTTAATGGCATCCCAGTAGTCCCCGGAGGGTTCATATTGGGTTGGCCCCGCCCTTTGCAGCTATAACAGCTTCACCTCTTCTGGGAAAGGCCGTCCACAAGGTTTAGGAGTGTCTATGGGAATGGTTTGACCGTTCTTCTAGAAATGCATTTGTGAGGTCAGGCAGTGATGGTGGGATGAGAAGGCCTGCTCAGAGTCTCCACACTAATTCATCCCAAAGGTGTTTTATTGGGTTGAGGTCAAGTCAAGTCATGTTCCTTCACCCCAAACTCGCTCATCCATGTCTTTATGGACCTTGTTTTGTGCACTGGTGGGCAGTCATGTTGGAACAGGAAGGGGCTGTCCCCAAACTCCTCCCACAAAGTTGGGAGCATGAAAATGTCCAAAATGACTTGGTATGCGCCTGCTTAAGAGTTCCCTTCACTGGAACTAAGGAGCCAAGCCCAAACTGAGACCAATTTGTCCTCTGCAATATTGCAGTCCACTATAAGTCGCTAGTTTCCGCCATTAATAGTAACAAAAAAAAAAAAGTCCAGTATTTATCCCGTAGTTTGTAGACGCTATGGGCAGATTCAGAAAGAATTAGATTCCCGCAGAGTATCAGAGATACTCTACGCCGCGTACTTTACCTGGCTCTACGAGGAATTCAGAGAGATTTGGCGCCGTAAGGTACGGCGGCGTAGTGTATTTCTCCCGGCGGAATCAAACTACGTGATTAGGGGGCGTGAGGATTAAATTAAGCGCGTCCCCGGGCGATCGAACTGCGCATGCTCCGTTCAGAAATTTCCCGCCGTGCATTGGCGCAAAATCACATTGTTACGTCATTTTTTTTTTTGAGTAGCGTCGTTTACGGACATTCCTATTCCCCGGACGACTTGCGCAAAAAATAAAAAATAAATTGAAAGTCGACGCGGGAACGACGGCCATACTTGACATGGGCCGCGTAACGTTAGACCAGCTAATAGCTGGTTTAACTTTACGTAGCGAAAAAAATTACGTACGCGATTGCGAACGACGCTCGTAATCGTGGATCGCCGGAAAAAGCTAATTTGCATACCCCGACGCTAATAACGACGCAAACTCCACCCAGCGGCCGCAAAAAGATTGCAGCGTAGAACGAAGGCGTACGAAGACGTAAGCCTGTCGGATCGAAGCCAACCCGCCGTATCATGGTTTGAGGATTCAAACTAGTGATACGGCACGCAAAATTTGAAAGTACTTCTGTCTAACACCAGTTAGACAGGCGTAATAATTGGTCTCTGAATCTGGCCCTATAGCTTTAATGCAAACCAATCAATATAACTAAAGCTGACCATACACGGTTCGAATTTAAAAATAATTTTCTTTCGAAATTCGTATAAAGAGACTTTTCGTGTGAATTTCGCATAGTTAGTGGGCTGCAGCCGATTTTCGTGCGGCAATCAATTTAAAAATTCCGACATGTTGGAAATTTTTGAAGAAACACTCGATTTTCTGATCAATGATGGTAGAATTGTGCGAGAATGCAAATAAAAAAAAAAAAATGTGCATGTGAAAGAATATTCCCGGAGAGGAAGAGAATATTCCCGGAGAGAAAAGAATTATTCCGGAGAGAAAAGAATATTCCCGGAGAGAAAAGAATATTCCCGGAGAGAAAAGAATATTCCCCGGAGAGAAAAGAATATCCCAGAGAGGAAAGAATTATTCCCGGAGAGAAAAGAATATTCTGAAGAGGAAAGAATTATTCCCGGAAAGAAAAGAATTATTCCCGGAGAGAAAAGAATATTCCGGAGAGAAAAGAATTATTCCCGGAGAGAAAAGAATTATTCTGGAGAGAAAAGAATATTCCCAGAGAGGAAAGAATTATTTCCGGAGATAAAAGAATATTCCCGGAGAGAAAAGAATATTCCGGAGAGAAAAGAATTATTCCCGGAGAGAAAAGAATTATTCCTGGAGAGAAAAGAATATTCCCAGAGAGGAAAGAATTATTCCGGAGAGAAAAGAATATTCCCGGAGAGAAAAGAATATTCCCGGAGAGAAAAGAATTATTCCCGGAGAGAAAAGAATTATTCCTGGAGAGAAAAGAATATTCCCGGAGAGAAAAGAATATTCCCAGAGAGGAAAGAATTATTCCCGGAGAGAAAAGAATATTCCGGAGAGGAAAGAATTATTCCCGGAGAATAATTATATAATAATAATATAAAAATTATATATATTTTTGGGGGATATTTAATATAGCAAAAAAGATAAAAAATATTGCTTTTTTTTTATTTTTTAAAAACGCTATTTTTGCTTATAAGCCCACTCATAAAAACCGCAGAGGTGATCAAATACACCAAAGGAAAGCTCTATTTGGGGAAAAAAAAGGATGTACTTTTTGTTTGGGTGCAAAGCGCACGACACCGCGCAATTGTCAGTTAAGATAACACAGTGCCATATTGTAAAATTGCCCTAAACATGAAAGGGGGGGGGGGGTAAGCTTTATAATATAATATTAAAAAAATCAATCCATCTTTTAGGAATCCGGCACCTCCACCTGTAACTGTAATAGAACTTCTGGGTAGACAAACCCTTTAAAAATCCCATGGTATGTCAGTGTAGGTTGCAGAGGCATGCTCCTGGCTCCCCCTAGTGTCTGCAGGTGGGAGGGCTCCCTCTGATCCTTCCCACAGGGTAATATCAGGCTGGGTGAATCATTGGCCGCCTGTAATGTGTACCTAGGTGTGATTCACTACACAGCATCCTTTCATCTCTCTATAATAACACGCCATTTACAAGACTCGTAAAATCTTCAGTAAACTTACAATAAAAAAAAATCTTCTCCACGCTTTAATTTTGGGTAAGTATATGTTATTCCGTATAACTGAGAATAATAATAATAATACATGCTATCATTTCCATCTCACCATTCTAAACTATTCTTCAGAGACAGGATGGCAGAGATAGCCACCTTGTGGCTACAGAGAGAACTACTGTACATTATATTGCCTCACACCCAGTAATGACCAAGACATTGGTCTGATCACATTTATCTGAGCAACTTATTCAAGGATGTGACATCACTCTGTTATAAACCTGCAGTCTCAGTGATGTCACCGCTCTCCAGTGAATGGATAGGCTGCATTCTCAGTGATGTCATCGCTCTCTAGTGAATGGATAGGCTATATTCTCGTGATGTCATCACTCTCCAGTGAATGGATAGACTGCATTCTCAGTGATGTCCCGCTCTCTAGTGAATGGATAGGCTATATTCTCAGTGATGTCATCACTCTCCAGTGAATGGATAGGGTTGCATTCTCAGTGATGTCACCGCTCTCTAGTAATTGGATAGGCTGCATTCTCAGTGATGTCATCGCTCTCTAGTGAATGGATAGGCTGAATTCTGAGTGATGTCACCGGTCTCCAGTGAATGGATAGGCTGCATTCTCAGTGATGTCACCGCTCTCTAGTGAATAGATAGGTTGCATTCTCAGTGATGTCATCAGTCTCTAGTGATTGGATAGGCTGCATTCTCAGTGATGTCACCGCTCTCTAGTGATTGGATAGGCTGCATTCTCAGTGATGTCACCGCTCTCTAGTGAATGAATAGGCTGCATTCTCAGTGATGTCACCGGTCTCTAGTGAATGGATAGGTTGCATTCTCAGTGATGTCATCGGTCTCTAGTGATTGGATAGGCTGCATTCTCAGTGATGTCACCGGTCTCTAGTGAATGGATAGGCTGCATTCTCAGTGATGTCCCCGGTCTCCAGTGAATGGATAGGCTGCATTCTCAGTGATGTCCCCCGTCTCCAGTGAATGGATAGGCTGCATTCTCAGTGATGTCACCGGTCTCTAGTGAATAGATAGGTTGCATTCTCAGTGATGTCACGGTCTCTAGTGAATGGATAGGCTGCATTCTCAGTGATGTCACCGCTCTCTAGTGATTGGATAGGCTGCATTCTCAGTGATGTCACGCTCTCTAGTGATTGGATAGGCTGCATTCTCAGTGATGTCACCACTCTCTAGTGATTGGATAGGCTGCATTCTCAGTGATGTCACCGCTCTCTAGTGAATGGATAGGCTGCATTCTCAGTGATGTCACTGGTCTCTAGTGAATGGATAGGCTGCATTCTCAGTGATGTCAACGCTCTAGTGAATGGATAGGCTGCATTCTCAGTGATGTCACGGTCTCTAGTGAATGGATGGTTGCATTCTCAGTGATGTCATCGGTCTCTATTGATTGGATAGGCTGCATCTCAGTGATGTCACCGGTCTCTAGTGAATGGATAGGCTGCATTCTCAGTGATGTCACCGCTCTCTAGTGAATGGATAGGCTGCATTCCAGTGATGTCCACCGCTCTCTAGTGAATGGATAAGCCACAGAATGACACTGCAATAGATTTTCTTCTTTTATTTAGATGGATGCCAACAGGGATGGACTGGCCATTGAGACTACAGGGAGTTTCCCGGTGGGTGGATGGCTTATGTGGGCCGGCTTCAGTGACAGTGGACGCCGCCCCCCTCCGCTCCTCTGTCTCTCCCTCCCTGCAGCGCTCACTGGGGGGACAGATAGAAAAGGGGGAGGACCAGAGGAGAGGGGGGGAAGACGAGGAGCAGGGGGGGACCAGAAGGAGGCACAGGGAGGGGACAGACAGCTGACTCAACGGCTATGGCCTGGAAGTTTTCACTTCTGCCTAATCTTGTCCCATGGGGGGGGGACCAAATTGAAATAATGTCTAGCTTTCCACTGGTACTGCCTATAAGAGGGGGCTTGGGTTGGCTGGGGGGGGGGGGCGGGAGTTGTCCGGCCATAGGAGAAGACCTGTCAAAGTGTGCCAGTCTGAATGAAGTCCAGGGCCAATTTTTGCCCAGTTCAGCCCTGGATGCCAATGTTCCTATGTTATATTCTTGGGAGAATATTATAGGGGGGGTGGGGCTTTCATTAACAATAATTATATAGAGGTAAATCTGAGTCCCACGGAGCGGGGGAGGGCAAGCATTCCTCCACACCTGTTCCCACCATCTATCTATAATAAAGCTGTACTCACTTACTTAGTGCTGAGCTATAATATATCACCCAGAAGTACATGTATGTGCTCAGGATAAAATTTATTAGGTTTAATTAAGCTCTCAGTAAGCCCCATAACTGACCCGGCCCGGGGGTCGGAGGTCCAATTTTGTGGGTGGTTTTGGGGAGTCTCTCGGTTTTGCTCATCACAGCTGCTTCATAAAACGAGGATTATTAAACCCAAAGAATCTTTCTCCGCTTCCTCCCCACAACACGCACTATATTGCAGTCTGCAGCCTCTGAACCGGGACATACACTCATTGTACGAAAGCATCCGCCCCAAATCTTCCAGATGTCAGAGGAGGGAGAGGAATGCTGGCCGCCTGTCGGGGGGGGGCTTCAGGGTTCACTTGCACTGCAGCTCTGTGTGGTCATCGGTCACCGGTCACCGCCCAATCTTACTAACAACACAAGCTTTACAGGAAGAACACACAACCAGCGTGCGCTAAATCAGACACGGGAATAGAGTTATAGACTTACAGAAGAACTAGAACTCCCAATATCCCTGCTGGCGGGTCTGCTGGGTCTTGTAGTTCTTTAACCTGGAGGTCTATAGACACCGATCAGCCTAACATTCTGACCACTGACTGGTAAAGTGAAATCATTAATTATCTCACGACAATGGCATCTGAAAGTGAGTGAAATACATTAGGCGCGAGTGAACATGTTTCCCTGAAAAAATACGAAAGAAGCTTGGACAGCCGCACTCCAAAAATGTTCCTTAAATTAAAAACGATCACAAAATAAACATGCCACAGCAAAGTACTTGCTATGACTAAGCACTGAAGCTACAGTGGAAACGTTAGCTTTTGTCCAATTTTTGCTGCGGCGTGTTTATTTTGTGATCGTTTTTAACTACTTCAGACCCGCGCTATCGTCAAATGACGGCAACAGCGCGGGTCTGAATATCCAACCCGCTGTCTTTTGACGGCGTCCCCTTTGGGCGTTCCCAGCGCGCGCTGTAGAGCGTGCTGCGGGGAAGCCCTGTGTTGTCCGTGTCCCTTGGACACGGCCAATCACAGATCGCGGCGAAGGGCCAGTCAGAGTGGCCGTTTGCGATGCGATCTGTGGGCGAATGAGAGATGATCTCATAGATCATCTCTCATTGCCATTTTAACACAGAGACAGCGTCCTGTCTCTGGAGAGGAGCGATCTGAGTTCCTTGTACATAGGGACACAGATCGTTCTCACCCCAGTCCCCCCCTCCCCCCACAGTTAGAACACACCTAGGATACACATATAAACCCCTTCCTTACCCCCTAGTGTTAACCCCTTCAATTGCCAGTCACATTTATA
Organism: Rana kukunoris; assembly: GCA_029574335.1. Classification (NCBI taxonomy): domain Eukaryota; kingdom Metazoa; phylum Chordata; class Amphibia; order Anura; family Ranidae; genus Rana; species Rana kukunoris. The sequence goes on from JAJQKJ010001844.1 coordinate 70,453, forward strand.
CTGTAATTAGTGCATATTCATAGCACTGATCGCAGTGTATAAATGTGAATGGCGCCAAAAATTTGTCAAAAGTGTCCGATGTGTCCGCCATAACGTCGCAGTTGTCCAATAAAAATCGCAGATCGCCGCCATTTCTAGTAAAAAAAATAAATAATAAAAAATAAATCGATCTCTCCCTATTTTGTAAGCGCTATAACAACTTTGCGCAACCCAGTCGCTTATTGCGATTTTTTTTTTTTTTTTTACCAAAAATATGTAGAAGAATACGCATCGCCCTAAACTGAGAAAAAAAAAATGTGTTTTTTTTTTTAAATTGGGATATTTATTATAGCAACAAGTAAAAAAATATAGTATTTTTCTTCAAAATTGTCGCACTTTTTGTTTATAGCGCAAAAAATAAAAACCGCACAGGGCGATCAAATACCACCAAAAGAAAGCTCTACTTGTGGGGAAAAAAAGCACGTCAATTTTGTTATATAAGCCACGTCGCACGGAGCGCAATTTCAGTTAAAGCGACGCAGTGCGGAAGCTGAAACACTGGGCAGGAGGGGGGTATATGTGCAGTAAGCAAGCAAGTGCTATTGCATTGCCCGTGGTTTGGTTTGGTGAGGAGGTTCTTTGACTACTACTGAGCGGTTACTCTCTTTTTCTATGTTTTCCCTGAAGTTGATGTGTTGAAAGCAGAAAAATTGCGCAGCGCGTAAGGCTTTGAGAAACTCTGACTAATGTCATAGATGACTGGGTCAGAGCAACTCCAAAACTGTGTGATGTTCAAAAGTGGTCCAAAGAAGGAAAAGCAGATACATGGTGACAGGATTATGGCGGCCAAGGCTCATTGATGGAGGTGGGGAGGGAAGGCTCATTGATGGAGGTGGGGAGGGAAGGCTCATTGATGGAGGTGGGGAGAAAAGGTTTATTGATGGAGGTGGGGAGAAAAGGCTCATTGATGGAGGTGGGGAGAAAAAGGCTCATTGATGGAGGTGGGAGAAAAAGCTCATTGATGGAGGTGGGGAGAA